>CAMOHE010047635.1:0-13962 GCA_946598075.1 Artocarpus hirsutus
ATTCATTTTTTAAGACTTCAAGTGGTAATAACATTTTTCTTTTTTGATGATAGGTAATTGAATTAATGAAATAGTATTTATTAAGTCTTTTTGTGTGTCTTATAGATTATATAATTGATATATCATTAAGTTAATGATATATAATGATAATGATGTTTAATGACATTTATTTTTTAAGACTTCAAGTAATAATGATACTTCCTATTTAGGATGTGCTAATGTTATAGATTGGTAATATAAATAATATTACATTAAGTTAATAATATTCATTTTTTATTACTTCTTATATTTTTTTTTTTTTTGAAATTTTGTTGTAAGTAATTTAATGACATGGACGATTTTTTTTATGTTTAAGTTAATTGTAATTAACTAAGTATATCAATATCTCTCTACTATTAATTTTTTTTCCAACAACTCAACCAGGAGAAAAATAAAGAGATTTGCTAAAAAAATAAAAATAAATACATGATAAAGTTTACTTAGAGGGTATTGTTAGATTCTCAATATATGTAATTTAAAAAAGAGACATATAAGTGATATTTATAAAATAAAAATATATTTTAATTCACTTATTAAAAAAGGGTCTTATTGTGTAATTTTTACGCCTAAAGAATTCCCCCACATGCATCGGCCCAATTCGCACCTCAGATGAGAGCTCGACCGTTAGATCAGCTTAAAAATCCATCACCCGCATTCGTGATTCTCAAGCCCCATAGGGTAATGTTCATAGAAAAGTGCACCTGCCCCTCGCCTTCTACTCATTCGTCACATGTCAGATGCCCTTAGCCCTTTTGCCATCTAATGCAACGAGCTCCAACCTGTTTCCCGTGCACCCGTCTAAGCATACAGTTGCGCAAAGCCATGTCGCCTCCATTCCTGCACGCACCCAATCCCTTCCCAACGTGCGTCCCATTTACGTCACAGCCCTAATTGCTCTCCCTTTTTTTCATTGCCGGCGTGCCTAAATGGGAGGGCTGATTCGAATAAGGCACCGGTCTTTTTTGGGGATTTACACCAGTTGAAGGGAACAAACAAAAAAAGGAGAAAAAAATAAATTATCGGTTTGAGATTTTATTTTTAGGATTTTGTTTTGGTTTTTGGATCTGGGTTTTTATTTTCTACAAAATCAATGGAGATTTTTCTTAAAGCAAAGAGGAGAAGCAGAGGAGGAGGGAAAAAAAAGAGCTATGAGATTTGACACCTTCGAATGGTTTTTTTCTTATTTTCCTTTCTTTTTAAATTTTGTACTTTAAGAATGTTCGAACATGGATTTCTTAAATTTTAACTATCATGTATAAGTTAATTTTGTGTTCTGCATATATCTTAATGAGAGTTTAGATTTAAAAAAAAAAAAAAAAAAGACACCAAGTGAGAATGTGAATGTAAAAATAAAAAAACGTAGGAGTGACAAAATTTCACTTTTGCCCTTATAGGTGACCTATATATGAATCATATGGGCTTAATTTCATCTATTTGAATGAAAAATCGAAAGTTTAAGAGACAAAGTAAGGAGCTTTGAAAATTCATTGGCAAAATGGTGATTTTAAAAATTTAAGGGGCAAATGCAGAGTTTTAAAAGTTCAAAAGTAAAGTAGTGATTTTAAAAATTCAGAGAGAAAAGTGAGAGAGACCCCAAAATTTAGGGGTCATTAGTGTTGATGACACTTAAAAAATAGATAAAAAAAAATTAAGACGAGTAGTTGTATTAAATATAGTCTCTACATAGTAAAAGTCCCAAAGTTCTTAAAGGAGTAAAGAGAACAAAAGTTTAGCTTTTTTATTTTTTTTCTTGCTTGAAACCATAAGATTAAAATTAAAACCACCTTAGAAAGCCCACAAAAACTAAAAACGAAGTATAAATTCCCAAGATTTGTTAATTTATATGGAACACTGATAATTTATGAAAAAAAAAGAAGTAAATGTTGTACTTTCAATCATAAAATTTTCCACTTTCTACGTATGATGGGGCTGCCATAATGATAGGCTAAACTATCCTAAATGGTAATGGAAAGCTGTACAAATAAAATAGAATAAAAAAAATAATAAAAAAAATTAACTTATATTTTCCCAGAGAATTAAACCAGAATGATACTTGATTCTATTATATCAAATTATTAAGCCAAGATGAGCCTCGTGTCACGTCTCATGTCAAAACGCATGGATGTTTAGGCAGCCTCGATCAAATACCACTCCTCATTTTTTTAAGAAATATATTTGAATGGCATTACCTGTGCTAATCACAACAATAAAAAAATGTTGGTCTCATATGTATGTCATGTTAGAAGATATATTATGTGATGCTCAATACCGCAAGTGTCCCTTAGTATTACTATTACTATTATTATTAATATTAATATTAATATTAATATTTTTGGGAAGAAGGTTATACCATATGGATAAGCAGGGACGGAGGCAAAAGCATGGGGCGGGGCTCTATTTTTTTTCCTATATATAAAGAAGCATATATAATATATTAAAAATTACACAAAGGCCTCTCTTAAAAATTAAATATAAAATATGTTGATTGTCTTCTCAATATTAGCCCCTTTGATAAAAATTTCTAGCCATTCATTTTGGATAAGGGAGTACATATTGATACCATGTGGATAACAAAGACGAGTTAGTGACCTTTATGCCACCCGGACTCCTCTTCTATTAACAAATATTTTAAATATTTAAAGACATATTATGAAAATGTTTCTACTATTTTTATTTTTCTGTTAATTAATATTATTGTAATTTGGACATTTTATATCTTGAACAAGATTTCAAGGTATTAAAATAAAATAACATTTTTTTAATAATTTATATTTTTAATATTATTAAAAATAGAGGGTACCATGATTTATTCAAATAACACAGGATAATAAAATTATTTTTTCTCGTATTTTATTCTGGCCACTATTTCGATCTTTCTAAAACAATGAGATATAGTAAATATAGAAATCAAAAAGATAAAAAAAAGTAAAAATGCAGTTTTACTTTGTCATTGTGAAGTTTCTTACGTTGAATTCTTACAAAGCGTTACATATCGGTTTATATGGATAATTTGCGTGGATTTGTCAATATATCAATTTTTTTTTATATCTGACAGTTGTTGTTAATTTCATTTATTGTGTTTCAATGTGACAGATGACGAGACATTAATTTTGAAACAAGTACAAGGTTAGCATACTGAACTTGCTTGTCGGTGCTTATGTGTTTTATCACCAATAACATGCACGTTCAATTGTGTGGGAGGGTTTGTTTGTAGTCAAAGTACCATCATTTGTTGGGCTTTGATCATATGAAATATTCTACCAATTGTAAGAGCCCTTTTTAAAGAGCTAAAAATGTGCTTGATCTTTATGTGTCGAAATGATTTCTCTTTATTGGATTCTAGGTACGCATTTTGTCCCTTTGAGTGTCATCCGAATTTATCAATAGATTCGATCACAGTTAGAGGTTTTCTCTCATGTACTGTTGGGTCTTTCATCAGTTGTATTGGATTGTATTACTTTATATAATTGAATGAAATAAATTTCCCTTTTAAAAAAAATAATAACATGCACGTTCAAATTATATATTGACAGATCACATGACCAACTGCTATTGAATTTTATTTAATAACAGCCATCTGTTATTCATGTGTTTTTATCACCTTTGAGATGTTGCCTGCCCCAAGATATTTATTTTTGTTGCCCAGTGAGTATTGATTTATTTAATTTGATTTAATATCACCACCTGTTACTCACGCGTTTTTATCCCCACGATATTTATTTTTGTTGCCCAGTTTAATTTAATTGAGGAACAACCACCTATTATTCACTTGTTTTTTCACCTTTGATATGTTTCCTGCCCCGATATATCTATAGAGCATTAGCGAATGTAACTGAAGCTATTAAATTATAACCAAAATACTATTAAAATGAGAACTTTATTATAATCTTACTATGAGTTGTTCTAGATCTGGTAAAAGATCCTGACATTTATAGCAAATTTAGTCCTTAAACAAATTAGTCCATTTGTGAAGTAAATCGACAGGAAAATATTTAATACGAGAGTAGTTGCATCATATAGAATCCCTACACTAAAAAGATCCCAAAGTTTGGTCACTTGGTTAAATAAACACGAGAAAAGTTAAAAGACATTCTAAACCGTTTTCACAACAAATTGATTTTTTAAACCATCTTTGGTAATCTTGTTTTATTTTTTTTAATAATGTTCTTTATGTTTACTATTTAAAACTGAGTAAAACTTCTTATTTTTCAAGAATTTTTAATATATTTTCTAATAACTAAAATTTTATCAGTTCAAAAATAAAATTTTGAACCATCAAAATATATTTTGAAATATAATTAAAACTACAAATTAGAATCAAAATACTATAGTATGTAAAACATTTATACTGTAGTAAGTTTTTATTTTTTTATATTGTAGTATGTGAGAGCTTTATACTGTAAAAATTAAAACTAATAAGTTCTAACTAGGTTATCAAACGAAGCCAAATCTCCCTTGTCCTGCTGGGAATAGGTCCCAACTCACGCCGTACGGACGATCTGACGGGTGATTCTGTTGGCAGATTGCCCGAAATCGAGGAACTGACGTTCTTCAAATGAGGAAGGCATTGTTTCAGATCCCAAAGCAAACGCATGGAGAACAATGGATAATCCATAGTTGTTCTTCTTTGCTCTTTTCAGCCATGGATCGATGGATTGAGCAACATGGTATTCAATTCGTTTGTTCTACTTTTTTGGTCCTCGTTATTTAAATACACGCGCATACATTAATACGTACACAAAAACATGCATGTATAATTCGTTCTCCAAATATATTTTTATATTTAGTTTGTTATTCGATTTCAATTTAATTTATTCAATTCAGTTAGTTTCATGTTATTTATATTGGGTCTCGGCAGAGAAATATGATGTTATTTTTTTCCTCTAAAATATCAGTTGAATAACTTTTTGTTTTATATTTGGTGGTCTTGTTTTTGATAGCATCCCGATTAATCATGTATTACTAGCCGATAAAGGTACCAGAGTCGTTACGGTAAATCCACGTACATAAATGTTTTTTTTTTCCTAAATATATGTATTTATCGGTCAATATGGTGTTTACTGAGCCGCGATGTCTCTAGACTAGTTTTAGTAAATATATACAAATACGTAGTCCTTAACAGCAAATACGTTATTTGCTGGTTGCCAGTGATATTGTTAATGTCAGTAATGTCCAGGGACATCACAGGTAAATATGTGTATTTTCTGGTTACTAGAGATGTCACTGTTGCCGGTGATGTCCGGTAACGTTGCTAGTAAATATGTGTATTTATTAGTAAAATAAATGTTAACCTATAAATACGGTATTACCAATTGCCAATGACATCACAAGCAAATATGTTTATTTACAAGTAAATAAGGAATTTACCGATGGTCAGCAACATCGTTGGTATCAACAACGTTTTTGATAAATATGACTATTTATTGGTAAATACTACATTAACTGGTAAATATGGTAAACACCAGCCTCGGGCTTTTGGCAGCAAATATTGGTGAGGGAAAAGAGAGATGTTGGGATGAGAAAGAGATTGAAGGCATTTTGAGGTTTTTAAACTTAATTTTTAATGATATGAATCCAATTTCTCATGATGTGATATTTTCTATACATTTTAAAAACACATGCTATAATTTACTAATTAAAACTTTATTATTTTATTTGGCTCATTCTCTCATTGGAAGAATAGTAGGTTAAAATCCCCTAGAAAAAGCACATAATATATCCAGCCGTGTTGTCTTACTTTGACCCTGCGACTCAAAACGAAACAAAAATGTTCCCATTCTTATCATAATTTTTATTCTGGTTACTTTATTTATCAAGCAGTCAAATATTTTCACGGTTCTAATTGGGTGTGAGTCATATAACTACAATATGGTGGAGCCAAGATTTGTTTGGGTGAGCATAGTAAAACAAAAAATTAAAATGAAACTACATTTTTTTAACTATGTCTCCCCTTTTACGAACGTTTTATCTATTTTCTTCTTATTCTTCTTCGAGAACTAAGCCAGAAAAATACAAGAAGACATTGGGACTATGTCGGTCCGTGTTTATGTGAATGCTTGGAAAGGGCCAGTTTTTGAATGATTATAATGGCATGCACACGACGAACCCACCAGATGTTTGTGTGCAGAAAAAAAAAAGAAAAGGAAATTAGAGTTTAAAAAGGGTTGTAATATAACTGAAATTAGATTGCCAAAGTTTCAACAGTTTGACATGGGGTTTAGTTTTAATTATCCGCTCGAGTTAGAAAAGTTGTAGCTGTAAATTTTTAAGGTGAATACTTTGTAGATCAGAAATATTTACCGTAGAAATGTTTTATTGGAAAATAAAACAGACCCATGACTTGAGTTTAATACGAAACATTATTGTCCAAATTAAGAGGGAATTAATTTCCATTGTTCCGATATTAGCTGGCTGATGCATAGCGTCCTTGTTTAGTGTGTACTTTTTTTAAGGGTACACGTTAGGTGGTGTTGCATCGAGTGTTCAATATTTGGTGGGCACGTCTCTATGTTATTTTCTAAATAAAATAAAATAGTGTTAAACAAATAACTATCTCCAATATAAATATCTATTAATATTATATTTGACACCCAAAAATATAAAAATAACATATTTAATGTATGATTTTATTTTATACTTATTTAAAATGCAATATTTGTACTTTGTTATAATTATTAAAACCTTGAAACTTATAAAAATAAACTTTTAATACTATAATAATTAAAAAAATAAAAATGTTGTAATTGTTAAAACAAAAAATCAGTTAACTAATACCAATCAAATGTTAAATTTGCTACGTGCTAAACTTTATGAAAAATTTGCCACAAAATTTAGTATATAGTAAATTTAACATTAAAAATGACATTGCATTAAAAAGTATTCTTTATATGTAAATGATAAATTTTCTATTGACATATCAATTTAGCATTACATTTCATATGCTTATATAAAGCCCTTGGGATAATCATACCTTCCACCTCGCTCAAGCCTTGTTTAATTTCTCTTCTTTCAGACCATTTTTCACTTCTCAGCCATGGCTTCTGTTGGTCCCATTATCATCCACGTTCCATCCCTTCCACGCGTGGCCACCAAGGTATGTGTACATATATTACTGAGTATAAGCAGGTAATTCATTCCTCTTTTTACCAAAATTATCTTTGTTTATGGTTTCTTACCTTTTTTTTTTTTTTTTTTTTTTTTTGCAAAATAAGTCAAGTATTAGTTCAGAAGTTGTGAATGTTGAATTACTTTGAATTAATTTTAATGCACGCTACAACACTTCAATTTGAGTTTTGCTGAAGCTAGTTTTGCCATAATTGATTTTGTTGTAACAAATTGCATTTTACTGAAGCACTTTATATGTTGTCGTATATTATTTTTAATTTCTAACATTGGAAAAAATGGGCTAGGCAAGGAGAGTTCCTGTCGCTCCTTTAGAGTTTGAAGATGCCAGGAGGCCTCCCACAAATCTATACACGGCTAAGGCACCACATACAGCTACCATTCTTTCCGTTGAAAAGATTTCGGGTCCAGCAGCTCAGGCTGAGACTTACAATATCATGTTTGATCATGGCGGTTTTTTACCTCACTGGGAGGGACAAGTTTTCGGTGCATTGCCCCCGGTCAGTTGCCCAATATTATGTCATTTAGCCCATGCTCATCCACGTTGTGTTCTTACAATACTATGCTTGGTTTTGCATATACTTATCAACCCTCCTTTCCTTTATCGATTTAACTTTCAACTTTGTAATAATATGTAGAATTGTGTATGTATGTCATGAAAAAAAAAAAAAAAAAAGAGTTTCACTAAAATAGTTTGTGTGTGTGTATATTCTGTGAAATTTAAGTTTGATCACATTGTTTTTCAAATTGATGTACGTCTATTTTTATTAGTAATGTTTTCATTTTGCAATTTGTTCATAGCCGAAGGAAAATCCTTTTGAACCAGGGGATCCCAAAATGCTTAGATACTTTTCTGGTGCTTCTTCAAGGTATGGAGATTATTTTAATGATAGAACAGCTACCTTATGTGTGCGTCTTTACCCTGATACGACCAGTGAGCTCTTGTGCAAGTCCAAACCTGGAGATAAATTTCAATTTACAGGTAATTTCAACTTAAAATTAAAACTTGGTTTTTTTTTATTAATGCATGCATGCATGTATGTATGTATGTATGTATGTATGTTTTTGGTGATACTGATATATATACAAACTATGCTCAAATGCATGCAGGCCCCGTTCGCGAGGCAATGCTTTTGGGTGATTTTAGCCCCAACGCCACTCACATCTTTGTGGCTACCGGGGCTGGCGTTGCTCCATTTAGAGCTCATCTCCGTCGTTTCTTCAAAGAAGATATTCCAACATTCAGATTCTCTGGACTTGCTTGGCTATTCCATGGGGTTGCCAATCCCGATAGTCAACTCTACCGCGAGGAATTCGAGCAATATCTAAAGGACAACCCAAAAAACTTCCGCTATGACTTCATTTTTAGCAGAGTGCCAGGCCTACCAGTCAACAAGCCAAAGAAGTACGTCCAGGACACTTTTGCGGAACACGCTGAAGAACTATTTGATCTCTTGCTTAACGGAGCTTACATATACTTAGCTGGTCGCAAGGACATGGTGGGTCCAATTGAAGACGCCTTAAAGAAAGTTGCCAAGAAAAAACAACAGGATTGGGAAGTTGTACTAGCAGCATTGAAGGCAAACAACCAATGGCGCGTTGAAGTCTACTGATCATGTCGTTGGACTCGTGTGTGATATGTGTATGTATTGATCATGTGTGCGTGTTCTCTCTTCTTTTTCCCATTCGGTCACTAAAGATAGGAATAAAAAGTAACTCGAGTTGTAGCTTTCATCTTTGTTGTTGTTGTTGTTGTTGTTGAATAATGAAGAGAGTAACAGATGATCGTCATATTTTCTTCCTTAATTATGATATCAACATGTATTTGATTATTTTTAATCTTGGCTGCGTACCTAGAGAAAATATCATATTCTAAGACAATATGTGATATTAGACTAGGTGAATTATAAAAAAATATTACGCCAAGCAACAATCACGTATTAAGCCTAGAGAAAAAAAAATCCTACAAATTAACATGATCGTCTCATGCAATACATAAGATGAAGTCAAAGCAAACGTTCAATCACAATAATTCCCTTTGTGATGGAATTTTTGGTACCTGCAAAAGTTTTTGCAAAGTTTGTTTTGCTAAACGGCCATAGGGATTCTTTATAACTTTGAAACTAAGTTAACGGAACTATAACAGCTATTGAATATGCTAGTAATTATAATTGAGATTATCTCTGGTTCGAGTTCGACTCTGCTTATATTGTGGATTTGCTCAAGTCTAAAAAAGGTAGATTCGTTGAAGGTTTATTTCAAGATGGGATCGTGTGATTCATTATTTTAATATAGTCATTTGCTGAGCTTTTCATATTTTTTAAGAGGGAAATCACGTCACGAACAGGCTTACATCCTATGCTACTTTGTCAAAAGCTACTTCATAGTGGTTTAACACGCCTTCTTTTTGGCTCAAGGCTAGCTGTGAGAGACATGGAGGGTTTACCCTATTACAGATTTTGAAAAATGACGACTTTCAAGTAGAGTACATATGTACTCTTTTTCCCTTCTAGTCTTTTTTCCCACCGGGCGGTTTTGAAACTGGCCTGTGCTCAAGGCTATGGTCATACAAAATCGGTTTGTTTTTCGAAAGGGTAAACATTAGGAAAATGTGCCTAAAATAGTTCGGCATGGATTGTTGTCCTATTTGCAATATTTGAAATCGGTTCCGTTAACATTTTAATGTACTAATGTTTCTGGAAAGTAGGGCAAGAGAGAGTGAGTTATGATCGTCTAAAAATTAATATTTTTTTTAAGGGGTAACCGCTAGGAAAGTGAGAAAAAATGGTCCGGTATGGATTTTGGTTTTATTTGCATCATATGAAATTGATTTAATTAACATTTTAATAGACTAATGTTTCTTGAAAATAGAATAAGAAATAGTGAGCTATGGTGGTCGGAAAATAAGGTTTAGTGATTTATTGACAAATTTTGTAGTGTGTTTGTGATTTTGATCCCACCCAAATATGTCCTGTGACACAAAAATCTTTAAAAACCAGAACACAAACACGACTTTGGTCACTTGACGGATTGACATGACACGAGTCAAAATTGACCCATGAACTTTGATACATGACTTGATTCTAACTTGTGAACCAAAGATTGACATGAAAAACAAAGCTTTTTTGCACCTTATAGAAAACAAATTTCATAGGCTACCTAAATGCGATAATATCTATTAAACAGATCACGAGACTAAGAGAACAACTATCATAAGATCACAAGCTCATAACACAAGCCTTACGTTTTTTTAAAAAAAAAAAAAAAGATAAAAAAAGAGAAAGACTTCATTAGAGTGACACAAAACTAAACAAGATTTCATATCGTGTTCAAGTTGTTAGGTTGGTTCAACTAGAATTTGATAACTCTATAAAAATAAAGTTATTCTTGTACTTAGATGCATATACTTTTGCTATGTTCTTGATAATGTTATTAAATTTTATTTAATTTGGCCTATTTTTATTATAATAAAATTTATTAATTTAGTTAATTTGATTTTTCAATTTACTTTAAGTTTAATTCCATTGAATTTTATTTCATTTTGATTTCCCCTCTAATTATTTATTTCCCCTCATTTATGAAACTCAATAATGATAAACGTAAGGTATCCATGGAATATGATTATAATGAATCTCATAAATTGGATAATGATGAAAACAAACTAACCATGCAGGTTTACTATGGTAATGAATAAAACCTAAAGGTGAGTAATAGTTTTCCCTACTGGGCATGTCGATGCTCATCCCAATCACATACCTCTCAGGTGGAACCCAGTGCAACTTGTCTGACAAGGAATAAGTGACAACACTGTTGGTTACGTGTTGGAAGATACTAGTTTAACTATAACTTGTCTAAAACATATAAGACTGTGTTAAGTTATATATATGATTGGAAATTGTACTATGATGATAATGATTGTATTTTAAATATTTGGTACTATACTAAAACTATGGTTTGTATTTAAAGTTTATTCTTATGTTTTGTTTATTTTAAAAGACCCATGGGCATTGTTTTATTGTTTTTGAATGATATTAAATTTAAGTTTTTTTTTTATTTATTCAATACTGCTAACCCACACATAGAAACGTTAAAATAAGAGTGTCACCAACTTCAACCTCATGCTCAAGTCAGGAGGGATAATTGGCTACCACATTTTCACTACATTTCTTGTCATGAATCTCCATGTCAAACTCTTGTAACAAAAGAATCCATTGTAGCCATCTTGGCCTAGCATTTTTTTTTTGGCAAAAAGGTAGCAAATAACGGTATGATCGATAAAAACAATTACCTTGGACCCAACGATATAAGATCGGAGCTTGTCACAAGCATACACCACCACCAATATCTCTTTCTCGGTAGTTGTGTAATTTTGTTAAGCTTCATTAAGAGTGCAGCTTACGTAGTAAATGGCCCAGACTACCCGGTATCAATGATTGGAGCCAACCACACACTTTGCCCCAAAGAGAGAAAGGGAACAAGTGCAAACGCCTGCGAGCTTTTAAAAACATCAGGGGCACTGGACAAGGGAGACGCCGATCGCAGGTTTCATTTCCTTATAGCCGCACGCTTTTGGAATCCTTCGAGCTGGGCTAATTTGCACACAACTGGGAGTTTCCTTTTGCCGGACCGCACAAGTGTTTTGTGCTAGCACAAGAGGGCAGGAAATACTTGGTTATTGGGCCGTAAATTCCTGATTCAAGCTCCAAAATTTTCTTCCTTTAACCTATTAAAGCAAATAAAATAAAATAAAATAAAACAAAACTAATTTAACTAAAAAAAAAACTCAACAAATAAAAATAAAGTAAAATAAAAACAAGAGAAATAAAACAAAAGAAAAGAAAATCACAATTAACTAAATTTTATTAAAAACTAAAATAAACACAAAAACATGAAATAAACACTAAGAATTCCCTCAAAAACTAATAAAATATATAAGTTGGAATTAGGAATAATTTCACTCTATCACCTACCTTGTCTCTAAAAAATGAATTAATAAAATAATCTTATTAATCATGATGATTTTAAAATTTATTTATGAATCACTCTAAAAAAATTGTATGCATCTCTAAGACTACTGAAGATGAAAAATAATTGTATAAAAAAAAAAAGAAAGAAAAAGAAAAGCAAGAATCCATCCTCTAAACATAGCAGCAATCTTATATATATTATAATGCACGTACTTCGGGATTGTCGATGTGTCAAAAGGGATGGAACGTGAGATGTACCACCTGATCTTTTTTAATGAAAAAAAAATAAATGCTATCATATATATTATTGAGTTAATCAAAAATAAATTAAAAAAATACTTATCCGATCCCTACTGCTTGGAAAAGAAAAAAAAAATTGTGCAAATGGGAAGACGTATATATCAAACACAAGCCAACAAACAAAAAGCAACTAAGCATTTCAGTCAAAAAGAGGGGAAAAAAAAAGTAAACAACTAAGCAAGTGCCAACAAACAAGCAACCAAGCAAGACCAATTTTCATTTTTTACAAAACTATTTTGCCTCTTCTATATATAGAAGATAATAGATTCTCATGTGAGTTTGGTCTAATTCCTTCTTCCCCAGAATTTAGACACGTAAAAACATTTTCATAAAAACCCCTAATAAAACTATAAATTTGACAAGTTTTAAACCCGGGAAAAAAATCAAATAAACAGCAGAATTACGAAATAATTAAAATAAGGAAAAAAATAGAAAGTTGTCCTAGTCAGCAAAGAACAAAGGCTTAACATATACAATAATACGATAGTATAACCTTAGACACCCACCGTGGCAGTCCATCACCATTCTATACCGACTTTGAATTCAGATTGAGCGTTCTCATGCTAAACAATTTCGTGAACCTCACGCTTTTTTCCCACTTGATTTCTCTTCTCAGCACCGACCTATATATTGTTGTGCTTGGTGCCCTAAAAGCTGCGACAATATACTTTTTGACAATAAATAAATAAAGTGGTATTTATTATTATTTTGGTTGATATATGTGTTATGAATACATTTATAAACATCAAAAAAATTCCATGATTATTTATGTGACTATAAATTTAGCATATAAGTGTTATATGCTTAGAGATAAAATTTATAGAAAATAATCTAAATAGTCTGAAATAATTAATTAAAGTTTGAGATCTTTAATTAAATATTACAAGCACGGTCCAATCTCATTTATGTCACTATCCGGACTATTAATGTAGAGACATTGGATTGGAGGTACTTTATATAATGAGATTATGTAGGACTGGACCAGATAAATTATGAATCTCTAATAATCATCCGTTACAAATAGAGTATTCAAATTTATCACTATGATGATCATATATTTGACAGTTTTAATCCTGAGTATTTATTATACTCCTATTTATGACATTATGTTTTTTGACTTGCATGGTAAGATTTGTGTAAGCACAGATCATAACTTAGCATCTTGGAAATATAATGTAATAAGTTGCTGGGAATAATATTATACAGATATGGAATCCATTCATTCCCTATGGAAGTTAGAAAAATAGTTCTCTTGAGTAATAATTCGAGATTTGAACAGTAGAGCGCTCGTTCATAATAAGATTATGAATTAACTGTTTATTAGAGAATTATTGGTACTCAAGGATTAAGATATAATAAGAGAGGTAAACGAAAATTGAACCTGGCTCTTATTATGAACTATTTATGGAGGATTGACTTATATGTAATGATTATATCAATGGACTACTCGTTTATTTTCTTTGAGTAATTTTACTATAACCTCAAGAGTTCAATTTCAGGTTTTTAGTGGAGTAATACTGAAACTAATAAATTT
>CAMOHE010047636.1:0-49657 GCA_946598075.1 Artocarpus hirsutus
AAAAAAAAAATCATAAATCAAGGAAATCCCACATAAAAGAGTCACATAAAATAGAATTCTACCCTAGATGGTGAAGTCAAAATAAATTACTTTAATTCTTGTATAATTTGCCTGCTTTCTCACTATTTATTACCATATAGCTTGTGGCTGTTTATCATTACGCCTCATAATAGCTTTAGTGGTGTTTAATCCATCAACATAGTCATGGAGCAAAACTACTATCAAAGTAGTGTTTATTTAAATATAATTTTAAAAAAGGTTTTTGAGTTTCTAAAATTGTTTGCTGTGACAGAGAGCATAAGCAAGCAGACTTCAAAACTTTCGCCTAATTGCCTCAAGAAAATAGCTCATCGACTAGTTTGAGTGATTGTTAAAGGAAGGGGAAAAAAATTCGTAACTTTTAAAGAGAACCACACTACCCCCCATTAACTTTTTTGATTTATCAGAGATAGATATGTGCCTGAAATAAAGCCTTATCTTAAGAAAAAAGGAGAAGGTACATTTCTCATTTTAGTTAAAGAGCACCAAATCAGAACACAAAAAAAAAAAAAAAAGAAAAGAAAAGAAAAGAAAAACCACAAATAAATTGGCTACAAGGAGACAACACTATTATAGGAAGCCTACTAAGTGACTCCCTCTAAATAATTGCTCACCGGAAAGGAATTTATGTGCACTCCATTCTCTGCCAGCATAAAAACCACTTTGATTGGTTATAAGTCCCTCCATTTCAACCTTAAATTGAAAGTTCGAGTTATCTTGAACTTCACTTAAAAGTGATGATATTTCCTTCCTTCGCTTGTATAAAAAAAAAAAAAAAAAAGGCACAAAGCTTACAAATTTCAATCACTAAATATTGAAAAGAAACATTGCAGCTGTTGTAAAAATAAAAAAAATAAAAAAATTATCAGGTGAAAACTACCAATATTTTTATCACCCAAATCGTTTTTTTATTATCAAATAATTGAAATTAAACTAGACGTTACGTCGTAAGAAATTCTGTTGTTTGTAAAATCACATGACATTGTGTCCATGGCATTCCCCTTCTATACAAGTACAATATTGGGACAGGCCTATGTTAGGATTATTAATTACCAAAGTTTTATAAGGTACTTAACATAGCGGTTAGAACTATTAATTAAAATTATTTTTACTATAACATATAAAAGCTTTACATTGTATTGATTTTTTTAATTGTTACTGTAACATACGATAACTTTACATTATTTGTAACTGTAAAAATGGTTTAAACCATTTTTGTCAAACACTCTTTTGATCTTCTCCCATAATGCATGTATATAAATATACATTTACATATGTGTATAGGTTGATAAACTATCTTGTAAATTGTGCCCGTGTATGTATAATATCTGTTTTTATTAGTACATGCATCTCTAACTTCGGCATCAATTTTGTCATCGTGCAATTGCAGTTGCTATACAACAAGGGCCCAAATCGGATGACTTCACCATTTTAGAAACAATGCATTTTAAGCAGACAATGGAAATCCCAAGTATTGTTAATAGAAAAAAGAAGCATTCCAATCACACTGTTCTTGTCCAGCTGTCACATTTTCTTTGGCTGTCTTTTTCTGAAACCAGACTGCACTGGGCACCCTATCATTTTCAATTCCACTAAACACAAGGGATAGATAAAGACATGCAGTGCAGACAAATGGGTTAAACTTTTTCCTTGGATTATTGAATTTTAAAATTTAAAAAAAAAAAATTAAGGTTATGGTCCTGATCAGAGGAGAATCTGTTTAGTGGGCATGCCCTTTCCCTGGTTTAGAAGTGATGAGAATTGTGAAGATAGGGACAATATTGGCTAGCTGCATTTAATCCGGGATAGTTTTGTCATCTTCCAGCAATTAAAATACTTTGTTCTTATCCTTGTGTTTGGTCTATTCCAACTCTGTAACTTGTTATGATAGCCCATGAGGCTGTGTAAGTCCTTTTGCCTCCTCTAGACCACAGCCAAAACCATTGTTCAGATGTGCAGGTTTAACCTTAGACTTCCTTTTAAACTTACCCTCGTTTGGGACACTGGTTTAAACTCTCTTATTCAAATTGTCTATACTATAAAGCTCTCAATAGTTACAATATAAAACTCTTAACCGCTATAATGTTTTAAACAATGCCAAAACTTTGTTAACCTTTTGTTAATCGCTTACAGCGGTAACCATCTATACTTGGCTAGAATGGGTTGTTGATTGCAATTATACCGTTATGTGAAGAGATGCTTAATCTTCATTCAAAATAAAGCTTGGCCTCAAGGCTTTCTTGTCAAAAAAAAAGAAAAAAGAAAAAAGGTGATAGATTATTTTTTCTCTTTTTCAGTATTTTTTGGAGTTTTGCAGGGCAAGAAAACACCACATATTTTTGCTTTTGAACGTATCAATTTGGTAGAGCCAAAACATGGACATGACACATAAAACATACATCATATAAAAACATGCATGATATTTCTTTCCTTTTTAGAATTCTGCGTTAGAATAGAATGTGAAAATAAAAAAAAAAAATCAGTGAAACACAATTTTAAGCCGTAAAATTTATGAGAAATTAAGAAAAATAGGACAAGTTATACAAGTTCAAGATCACCAAATAATAATATATGTTTCATGTATTAATTATACTTCGTTTAAGCATAATCCATTAGAGCTTCTTAAACAGCTGGAGAAATGGTATTAGAGAGAGAAGCCTCCTGGAGAAAAGAGGAAGTGTGGCAGCTTTTGCTTTTTAAACTTTTTCTCTTTTTGAACAAATTTTTGGAAAATGACTGTCCGCGGAAGGTGGAGAGCAGTGGAGCATGTGTCGTTGTCTTTTTTTTTTTTTATTTTTTTTTATTTTGATGGTGATCTCGTGGAATCTACAAAGCATGCCCAACATTTCCAGCCAAAAGAAACCAACTTTAGATTAAAAAAATTTACAAATACATCATATCTTACTATAGTATTCTTGGGTATATATGTTTAAACATTAAAGAATAATAAAAAGGCATCTCAACAAAGATCCTCATGCCTAATGAGGTAGTGGGTGACCAAATCCATCGTCAATCTCGAGCCCCAATTTTGGGTTTTCCTCGAGATGCTCACATTCTCGTTTCCTAAAAACAGAAGATGTTTTTTTTTTTTTTTTTTTTTCGGTTACTTTACTTGGATGGTCATGCCCAGGGAATGTTGGATTCCCTATAGTCCCAAGCAAGTTATTTCCCTCTTCCACACATATACATTATATGCTCTAGTCACTTTTGTGTCTAAGTTGTGAAAATAAATAAAGAAAAAGGTTAAATAAAATGCAAACCACTTAATAATAATAATACCCATTTTTAGGTGATAATTTTAGGGATATTTATCTTCTTATACTTTCTGCTTTAGGTTAATTTAAAAATTATATTTTTGATTTTTTGATCTTATCGAATGTATATATTCATATTAAATTTAATACACAAATTTATACTTTATCTCAATCAATATTTGATTTTGACCTTTAAAATAACCAAATTATCTTTAAGTAAAATATAAAAAAAAATAAAACTTTTAAAAAATAAAAAAAAAATAAAAGCCCACAAAACACCTACTTTTAAAGGTATTTTATACATTTTTAAAGGTAAAAATCTTAGTTTAAAGTTTTTTTAAGTTTTTTAAGTTATCTTATTTTTTAATTTGATGATATTTTGGTAACTTGTTGGGTTAAAATTAAAGGTTGATTGGACAAAGGTATAAATGTCTGTCTTAAATCTAATCTATTTTAAAAGTATAAATTTGATGAGATAAAAAACTAAAGGTATATTGTTTGAAAAGGCCTAAAATATATAATACAAAAAGATAAATAACCTTAATTTTAATGACACAATTATTTCTTATTTTTCTGTTTTATTGACTATTCCTTTAATTAAGTTTTTGCTACTCATTAAATTTTTCAACTATTGTGAAGTTAGATTTTTAATTTAGATGACATTACAATTAATATTAGGCTGACAATAAATAAGACACAAAAATGATACAACAGAATTGAGCTTCATGACTGACTATGTCAGGAAGAAATTGTGCCATCCCCTAATGAATGTGTTTGTTATTGTTGGGTTCTACACCTCATAACATTATGAGATTATTATTTTTTTCTCATGCTTAACTTGCTTTATGTGCTTTTGAATTGAATAGCGCTCTCAAAAACTCAGAAACACCCTTTGTAGGCCAAATGCATGATTGAACTAAAGGGAATTTCCCATTATCTCCTTGTGCATGTGTGTTCATTTATTTTTTTCTTTTAGATTCCACCTAAGATTTTGGTTTAGTTTAGATCTGGAAAGACATTTATATAAAAAATTTAGTATTGTTTTTAAAATAGGTGAAAATATTTTTATTTTAAAAAATAAAAATTTTTTAAAAATTATGTTGAGAGTGTTTTTAAAATTTTTATTTAAAAAAATATGTGAAAATATTTTAAAAAATTCTGAGATAGAAGCCAAACGGGCCAATTTTCACTGTCTCTTGGCTCCACGACTGGCGTGCTCGTCTCCTTTATACTACTGCTACTACCAACAGAACCTGGCTTTTTCTTTTCTTTTCTTTTCTTTTTTCTTTGGCTCTGAGTACAGGGAATTTGTGGTTAAACATTGAACGGTATTATATCATGGAAAGCAAAAAAGGGTCCTAATTTAAAGATAAAGCTGAAAACAAATTGAAACCCACTTTTGTTTTTTGGGTTCTCCTATCTTTCTTCTAAGTTTCAAAGCTTGTCAGTCATCATAAACAGGATTGATTCATCATCAGGGAGGACTTGGTCACAGTCTGTCTTTGTGTTTTGTGAACTTGGATTCAATGGGAATGAGAGGATTAGAAGAAGCTGCTCTGTGTTTTTTGGCTTTTCTTTGGTTTTGGAGTTGTGCAAGTGGAATTCTTTCTCCCAAAGGTGTAAACTTTGAAGGTAACTCTTGAAAAGACAAAAAAGAAAATACAGTTTAGTTAGCATGGAAGGATATAAATGAGCATTATCTCATCTGGGTAATTTGCCTTTTTTTTTTTACTTGTTTCAGTGCAAGCTTTAATGGGCATAAAGCATTCTTTGGAGGATCCTCATGGTGTGCTTGAGAATTGGGATGGTGATTCTGTTGATCCATGTAGTTGGACTATGGTCACTTGCTCTCCTGAAAGCCTAGTCATTGGCCTGTAAGTTGTTATTCTATATCTGAAATTCTGCAAGATTCAAAAAATCATTCCAGTGATGGAAAGTTTGAAAATTGAGGCCTTTGAAATTGATCTTTCTTGCAGAGGCACTCCTAGCCAAAATTTATCTGGCACGCTTTCTCCAAGCATAGGCAACTTATCAAATCTTCAGATTGTGTAAGTGTCCAATCTTCACAATTTAGAATTGCTTTTAGTTTTTTCTTTCAAGGTATTGATATTCTGTATTACTTTGTCTTTTTCAGGCTCCTCCAGAACAATAACATTAGGGGACCAGTCCCTCCTGAGCTTGGGAAGCTCCAAAATCTTCTTACACTTGATCTATCCAATAACATGTTCACTGGAGAAATTCCTTCCTCTCTTGGTCACCTCAGAAATCTTCAGTACTTGTAAGCGTTCTTCAAAGCTCAAAAAACTTTTTTTGTACGGTATATTATATATGTGTGTGCGCGCGCGCGCGCTTTCCTTCTCTTGTTATTCTAATTTTGCAATCGGATTTAGGAGGCTCAACAATAACAGTCTCTCTGGAGAAATTCCGACGTCATTGGCTAACATGACCCAGCTCGCCTTCCTGTAAATCTCTTGGCCTTTTCTTTTGTTATTACGTTTGATTTAACATATGATTCTCAAGTGTGTTCTTTCTCCTCATTCTGTTAACTTCTGGTTCTCAGAGACATGTCCTACAATAATCTCAGCGCCCCCGTACCTAGATTTCCTGCTAAGACATTCAAGTAACTCTCTCTCTCTCTCTCTCTAAGCAGAGAATTAAATGCACAGCATTTTCACAGTTGTTTTCGTGCCCATTTCAGCATTGTTGGAAATCCTTTGATCTGTCCCACGGGATCTGAACCAGGCTGCTATGGAATGACACTGATGCCAATGTCCATGAACTTGAATAGTACAGAAAGTAAGCAAAATTTAGTAGACTCATTCAACGTTTTCTAAAACTTCTTGCATTTATTATTTCCAACTTCCATAAGTTAAACCATTCAATATGTTTGATACTTGTGCTAAATCTCACAAGCAGCTCTACCTTCTGGCAAGCCTAGAAGTCACAAAGTAGCCCTTGCCTTTGGTTTGAGCCTCGGATGCCTGTGCCTACTCATGCTTGGATTTGGAGCAGTTTTGTGGTGGCGTCATAGGCGCAACAAGCAAACATTCCTTGATGTTAAAGGTTTGTTAAGTTCTAAAAAGTAACATGCTAATAATACGTTACACTTGTAAAGAAAAAATTGGTCAATTCCTTACTTATAATCCCCATATGTAATTGAACTCCAGACCGACATCACGAAGAAATTTCACTCGGAAACTTGAAGAGGTTCCAGTTCAGGGAACTTCAGATTGCAACAAACAACTTCAGCAGCAAGAACATACTAGGAAAAGGCGGTTTCGGGAACGTGTACAAAGGGACTTTGCAGGATGGCACTCTTGTGGCAGTCAAGAGGCTTAAAGATGGCAGTGCGCTCGGAGGAGAGATCCAATTCCAGACGGAGGTTGAGATGATCAGCTTAGCAGTTCACAGGAACCTTCTCAGACTATATGGGTTTTGCATCACACCCACGGAAAGGCTTCTAATTTATCCATATATGTCCAATGGCAGCGTTGCCTCTCGTCTAAAAGGTAAAAACAAAAACGTTTTGTTACACTACATTAAAGGATGGCAATTCTTGCTTTCTGGTTGTAACTCTTTAGTTGTTGTTGAACAGGAAAACCAGTGTTGGATTGGAGCACTAGGAAGAGAATTGCGTTAGGGGCTGCAAGGGGACTATTGTACCTTCATGAGCAGTGTGACCCTAAGATAATACACAGGGATGTGAAGGCTGCAAATATACTGCTTGATGACTACTGTGAGGCTGTGGTGGGGGATTTTGGACTGGCAAAGCTTTTGGATCACCAAGATTCACACGTCACCACTGCTGTGAGAGGCACAGTCGGGCACATTGCTCCTGAATATCTCTCCACCGGCCAGTCCTCTGAGAAGACAGATGTTTTCGGGTTCGGCATCCTTCTTCTCGAACTCATCACAGGCCAGAGGGCACTTGAGTTTGGCAAGGCTGCGAATCAGAAAGGAGCCATTCTGGATTGGGTTAGCTCACTTTCTTTGAAACTTTGCTCTCAGCACTGCATAGGATGAATATAAATCGCCACTTTTCTTATCTTAACCGTTGAGTTGTTCTGATCACAGGTTAGGAAGATTCATCAAGAAAAGAAGCTTGAGATGCTAGTAGACAAGGATCTTAAGAGTAACTATGATAGAGTTGAACTTGAGGAAATGGTTCAAGTGGCTCTTTTGTGCACTCAATACCTTCCAGGTAGAAGACCAAAGATGTCCGAAGTGGTGAGAATGCTTGAAGGCGATGGGCTTGTGGAACGATGGGAAGCCTCTCAAAGAGTCGAGCCAACAAAGGGCAAACCGCAGGAGTTCTCATCCTCGGACAGATACTCAGATCTCACAGATGATTCTTCACTGCTAGTCCAAGCAATGGAGCTTTCCGGTCCAAGATGATTTCTCTTCAGAAATGAAAAGTTTGCCTCCTTTAAAATCAAACCGGGTAATATTTTAGGAACATATTATAGCTGAAGCTATTAAGTTAAAAAGGAATATTGAGAGTTTTTTTTCTCTTCTTTTGTTATATATCAGAGAGCCAAAGGTTTTTGATGCTTGTATTGCAATTGTACAGAATATTGTATTGCTAAACTGACTGTCTTGATTCGAGATATAATGTAATCGATATTCTTCTTCTTTCTTTTTCCTTGTTCCTCTTTCTTCATTTCTCAGCAAACAAAACATAGGCTATTGCCATAAATGAGAAGTAGGACTAATTGAAATTTTGCTTTAATCTTAAACAGTCCAAATTTGTGAAGGAGTTTATTAGTTCTTCTGGGATCGTTTGACCTCTATTACACACTAAGATCATCGTCTCAACCATTGGTAAACTAGACAGTATAAAATCAAAGAATTGCCAATCAAGCGCTGATTCGAAGAGACGTCTGATCTTCACTACTCTAAGCCCATTAAAGTTGAAAGAACATTGTGTAATCAAGAAATCTGCAACAAGTTTTGAGAAACACCGTGCTCCATCAACCTATGAAAAGAGACAAAATGTCACCATCATGTCATGTAAAATGTCATCCTCTAGATATGAACAACCAATTTTTTGCCAAGAAAACTCACTGATATTGATAGTTCTCCCAAGTTTGGGGCACTTCTAAGCAGGCAGAGAAAAAGCATAACGTGCGTCAAGTTAACAACTAAGCAAGGTCAGATTATCAAGCAAACCAGGAGGCCTTTCTGGGAGATTTGTGTTGGCCAAAAATAGAATCAACAAATGAACAAAAAACCTCATTATAAAGGATAATCTATTAAGACAAATTAAGAAAGTCTCCGGACAGAACAAGTTTGTTACTTAATACTGTGCATTGTGCAAACAGCCAATGGTCCTGGACTAAATTGCAATCCTTTTGCTGCATAAAGGGTATAGTTGGGATCCTAAAGAAAATGTCAAAACTAGATAGTAATAGATTATGAAACATTATATATATATATATATATATATATATCTCTCTTCGAAGGCGGAAACTGTCTTCTGATACACGAGTTTTGTGTTCTGGATCTTCAGAAAAAAAAAAAAAAAACAAGTTCCATTCTCAAATTCAAATAAAGTGCACAAACATTGTGTACCTGTAGAGCCAGAACTTGCTTAATCACACAACCAGAAAGCTCAAAACGACTCAGTTGTTGGCATGGTAACAGACCAAAAAGAAACTTGAAACGCTGCGGGGAATGAAACGCCTTAAGGACTAACTTTTTCATGTCTTTCGTTGATAAGAAAGTGATCGTACTGGCAGCAATAAGCAGCGAGCGTGAATGTCTCAGTTAGGCCAGTGTTGTTCAGTTGAACTTGATGAAGGATTTTGGTAAACGTGATCCCACCTTCTACTTTGTCCAACGACATTGAATCAGGGAAGAGTTTGTCATCAAAAAACAAACTGTGAAAGGCAAAGGCCAGTCCATTTTGTCAAGGTAATCTGTGTGGGATGCAGACCACCACAGAGTATTTTACACAGAATTTGAAAATGTTATGGTCAACCAATTTGACATTACATTTGTGTGTTTAGCTACTTCAGTTCAAACAAATCTTTTAGTAAAGCTTTTAAATAAATTTTGTACAAATGCAACTATTTTTATTCTAGTTACAGAAGAATTACCGTGCGTTTTATTTCATAGATTTTACTTTATTAAAGTTGATCAACTACAACAAGGAATAGATAGTGTTGAAATATTAAGCGGTTACATCTGCTACTCGTTTTAATTCATTAAATTTATTAATATATATTTATAAGGCTTTGTATTTAATTCATACTAGATGTTATTGGGATTGTAACAAGTGTCCAACCAATTAAGCAAACAAACACCAATAACAGGACAACACCAAGGCGTACTATAATGACAAAAAACACAAGTAAAACAAAATTTTACACACAATTTGTCATAATCATATTAAAAATTATTTAATTAACATTTTTACACCGTTTAATATTTTTTATTCTAATCTTCTTTATTTTACTTTTTCAACAGAAATGAAAAACTACAAGTTACTCTATGGGGACACAAAGGAGAACAATTTGTTGAAAACGTTTTGAAATCAATTGAGGGAGTTGTAGCAATTTTTGTAGCAATGTCAGTCAGACAATATCTATGTATTTCTTCAAAACTTTATCACAACAATTGCATATATAAACATAATTCTATAAGAAAATAATAATTAATTTAATGTTGAAATTATAGTAAACCCATATGTGTCAAGTACCGTGGCAACAATTTTTTATATTAACCTAGATATATCAAAGACAGCAACATTAAAGCCAAGGTAATAAGAAAACATCAAATCAATAAAAAAAAAACTTATTTTGCTTCATATTGAAAAATTTTTATTACCTTTTCATTTAATTGTTTTTACTTTTACATACACAAATTTTCCCACCAAATTCAAAAAATTGACTCCCTATCAACGTCATCAATACCAACCGCAATCAATCAAAGAACAAAAATTAAAAACTATAAAAACAATTAGTGGGTTGATAGCATTGGATCCAGTAAGCAATCAGGTTAGTATTATTAAAACTTATCTAATTTATTTCATCACCCAAACCAACAGCATTTCCTCATTTATACAAAATGTCAGATTTACAATAAAAACAACAATAACTAGATTCTCTACAAATCAAGATTGGTATTACAATTCATGTCCTAGATGTTATCAACAATTAAAACAAGTAGGTAATGGTTGGTGATGTGATAATCATGACAACTTAAACACAGTATCCACACCATGGTAATAAAATTTACTAACAATTCATTCCTAAAATTCATTTACTTTTACTAATTATAATAAATAACATACTACATTAATTAATTATTATCATATATATTACAGGTAGAGTTGAATACACAAATCGAAGATAATAATGAAAACATAAACATCATCATATTTGGACGAGCCGCACAAGATATGATTAAAATTCCATGCTCCATATTAACGACTGATCAAGGCTTTATTGATCCATTTATAATCCCATAAATCATTGATCAACTAAAGGGACAAATAAAAATCTTTCAACTTTATTTCCAACAAAGAAGAGCACAAATAAATAAAGTTGTTTAAAAAATCTTTGAAGATGTCCAGACCACTAACTCCCAACCACCACAACAATAGATCTGAAAATACTGGACCCAAAAAAGTTGGCCACTAGGTAAAACATATTTACTAAGGGTCTATTTGGTAAATGGATTCGAATTAGTGATTTGAATTAGGATTTGAGTTAGTGATTTAAATTATTATCTAAATTAACGTTTGGATGTGCATTTATATTTTAATTTGAGTATTGAATAAAATTGAAATTTGTGTTTGAAAAGGTAATGAAAATAGTTTTTGATTTATTAACAAATCTAATAAAATCTTAATGTTAATGATCCTAAAAATATGCAATATAGATCTTAATTTATTCCTTTTTTCACTAGGAACATAATGAAAAAAAGAATCATCTTAATTGGATATCAAATAAAGAAGTTATGATTTTTTTTCTCAAATATAAGAAAAAATTGACACTGTAGCACATGGTTTCAAATCTCAAGATCAATGAGAACTCAAGAATTGGATTCAGAGCACTCGTAATCAAGTATCAAAGATGCGTCAAATTAGGCCACCAAATGAGTTTTCAAAGACACCACCTTAATCTGAGTTCATTAGATGCTTCAAGTATTTGAAACAAACAGGTCCTAATTTATATTGAATATCTTAAAAATCATTTACTATTCTAAATATATATCTTAATAATCTTTTATCATTTCAGTTCTTAAAAAAACAACAAAATCAATAAGAAAATGTCCAATGACCAGGTAATATGACTACTTTTAAATCCTTTAATTTACAATACATACAATTCTAAATTTTGATTTCTTAATAATTTTTGTTATCAATTTTTTTTTTTTTTTACTTTTCTATTTTGCAGTGGGGAAGAACCAAAGAAAAAAGGAAGACAAAAGTTATAAAACATTGTAAGAAACTTTCAATATAATATTTTATCAATATGTGTGTGTGTGTGTGTGTGTGTGTTTGTACATATAAATAAATTTTGTATCGTAAAAATTTCTAGCTTTTTGTATAACTAATACATTTCCCGCATCACAATTAGTAAAAATTTTATACTGTAAAAATTTGAAATTTTTGTGTAATCCTATTTTCATATTAACTTATTTCTAACCTGATCCTATGTTCGTATTAACAAAATCTGTAATGTTTAAATTATGACCAAATAATTAGATTAAAAATGACAAACAAATTTGGACACATAATACCAACAGTTGCCTCACATTATATATAATATGTCAAGTCTCAATCTAATACGTAGATAAGCTTAAATCAATTTCTTTTCTTTTTTATTGACATCCAAAGTTCAACTCCTATACAATATTTTTTTTCCATCCTTTTTTAAAGATCAGACATATTTTTTGTAGAACTTACTTTTCATACTATCAATAATTTTAATAACCAAACTCATCCAAATATGAGTCTGTTATTTCAGTTTTTCCTCTTTTCTTTTTATTCTATTATTTGCGTTTTATAAACTAATATACAACTATTTACTTTTTGGTGCTCTAAAATCATTTTATTAGATTACATGTCTTTGTATTCTTTTCATATAATAGCTTAGTTTTAAATTATGCGGCCAATTAAAGCTGTTAAATTTCTAAATAATATAATCTCTTTCAATCTCATTAATATAGAAATTATGAAAAATCTTTTTGATCCCAATGAATAGGATTGCTCAGGAGTTATACATGACTCTATAGAATAAACAATATTTGATTGTTTTAATTTAAGATTTTTTTTAAATTAAACAACAGAACAAGCAATGACTTATACATGAATCTACTTTAACTAAAAATACTAAATATAACATCCAAAGTGTTATTCATACTTTTAAAAAAGAGGTCTTTGATTAACAGTGCGAATTAATCACAATCCTTCACTTATATTTCTTAGAATCTTTCAATAACAGTTATTAAGAAACAAAAAAAAAAATACATAATTAATAAAACACTCTAAATATATTACAACCAAAATTCAAAAACAGAAAAAAAAAGATCGGACCTTATTATATGAATACGTTTCGAGAGTATAAAAGTAAAATAGGAAAAAAAGATAGAACCTTATGATATGGATTCGTTTCAAGAGTATAAAGCATAATCTAAAGGTATCCTAATCATACATAAACATAAAATACAAAAATATTATTAAACAAAAGAGTAAACCTTCAACGAAATGCTTTTTGAGAGTACTAGGTACTCTGTAATATCAGCCATCTCGATACTGAAATAAATGAATATTAAGGTGTTAACAACAACATGTAACAAAACAAACACATAAAGATTGAATAAAAAACGACATCACACAAGAAAGAGTAGTTATTTAAAACACATAAACATAACTGTGAACATGCTGTAGGTAAAACAGAAAGATCACAGGTGAAGATACAAATCTAATGGCCACTTCCCGCTTCCTTTATCCCAATCCAACTTCAAAGTTGCAGTATTAGACTTCAGATGAATGACATATATTTTGTCTAACAATTCTTTGGCAGTTGAAGTAGTAACAGCGATTTGTCTTCCCGATTTTACTATGAAGTTCTCTTCCATAGCTTGATCTAAAAACTTCAACAAACCATCATAAAAACTCTTAACCTTCAAAAGTCCTAATGGTTTGGAATGAATACCAAACATGTTCCTACTAGCAGCTACAAACATTTCCTCAAGAGTACCTAAACCACCATGTAAAACTATAAAAGCGTCATCTATATTAATCATGGCTTCTATATGTTCATAGATGTAGTCAACTCTTTTTTCTATACCTATAGTCTTCCCACAAAAATTACCTCAACTAGGACTTTAGGCATAATTCTTAGGACTTGGGCACCATTGGATTGTACTGCTATTGAAACACTCCCCATTAACCCTAAGTTACCTCCTCCATAAACTAGATTAATCTTTCCATGTGTTAAAATGTGTCCTAAATGTTTAGCAGCTTTTACATAGACTTTATTTTTCTCAGGACTAAAACCATAGAAGATACAGATAATTTAGATTTTCCTAGATAAACAAGAGGAAGGCATGTTTGATTCTACTCTGCCTAAACTCTTAAGACCTAAATAGGATCTTAAAGAAGATGAAAATGCATGAGGACAAAAGAGTTAGACAATTTGGTGATAAAAAATAATCTTAGACAATTTGGTGATAAAAAATAATCTAAAAATCTAGACATGATATGTACAGGTAAGAAAAACAAGACAAATTTTTCAAAAATTCATTGAATTATTTAGCACAATTTTAGAAGGACATATAATCAAATCAACTTTTGAAAATTGGGCCTAAAATTGTACGACTTTGGACATTATAAAACAAATCTATGAAAAGCTAATAAAAGATAAATGATACACTGAAAGCTTTTTGACAAAATTAAATTTGATTCTAAAAAACCATTAAAAACAAAAAAATTATGGAACCTTTTCAAACACGCTAGAAAAACTGAAATTGTACAACTTTTGACAATTAAAAACAAAATCGACAAATTACTGTAGAATATTTGACCAATAAGAAACAAATCTTAAAACATCTAGATAAGATTCAAAAATTTTGAATTTATTACAATACTACTATACAACATGTGATTTATCTGATGATATAATCTTTTTAAAAGAAGACAATAAAACAAAATCAAACTCTAATTATTTAACACTTACTATAACAATCTAAAAATAGACAATACTCAAAGCACAAAAGATATGTATATATATATATATATATATATATATATATATTTTACGAAAACACTCAAACAACATCTATGGATAACGTTTCACTCCCCATCTAGTTTTCTTACAAACTGACTTTAAATGCCAAATTCTTTAGGCGTTGTGTTTTTGCATGGAATTTGGGTTAAAGTTTAGAAATAGCACCTAAACATATCCGCTAGGATGATTTTGAAGAGTAGCTTGGAGGTCATCTAAGTTCTCTTTCTAAAAACCATTTTTACAGAAATAGATTTTATCCTCCCTATCTATTGGCACAAATCTGACAATACTTACACTCGTAAATTTGCCGCCCATATTTGTTACTATTAGACTTGATAGCACGGGATTTTCTTCTCATCATACTAAGATTAATACTCATACCTGGAAGGCTAACACTATGACTAAAGTCACTTGGACGAATTTTTCTTTCAATTAATATCTTTACATCTTTAAGAATGTCAAAACACATAAGAATCTATAGTCGAGTGATTCTATACCAGTATTTCTATCTGAGAATCTTCTTAGAAAGTGAAAGAAAATATTTTCTTAAATGATGATATTTTAGATCTATACAAAACCCAAAAAAAAAAAAAAAGAAAAGAAACAAATAAAAAACAAAGAAATAAAAATGATTAGGGATTTAGGATAAGATTCAAGTATTTGAAAAAAAAAATTTTTGGAAAACTAAGAAAAAAATGAAAAACATCCTTTGAATTTTAAAGAAAAAGAGAGAAAATTCTAAAGAGAAAGAAGAATATTTAAAAACTAGTAAAAAGAGAGTATAGAGAGAGAACTCAAAAATCAAAGCTCCAGTGCAAAGTAATAAAATTTATACGCATGTAGTAGAGCATTGTACTAGACATCTGTTAAATATATAAATGAAAAATTAGACTAGACTGACATAAATATGACCAATTATTTTTGCTAAAATTTGACATAAATATTCTGGGTTAGACCCATATATTTTAAATAGATTATTCTATAACACATTTTAAACATATTGGTATATTTTTCAACTTAGATATCAAATTAATGTTTTCATGTATCAATATATTATAAATTAATTTAATAAATAAATATTATTACATATATATACACATTTTATTATAATCTTGATAAATTAAAATTCGACCCTACAACAATAAAACCTGACTCTATCACTATATTATATGTACATGAACTAATTTTATATTGCAAAAATTTATAATTTTTTGTTAAATACAACACTATTTCTTGCCGCCACATGTAGGTTTCTCTGCTGGCAATATCCATGCTGATTAGATATATATAGTGTTTTCATGAAAGTGAAGTTTATTTGAGGTATTTATTGTTATGTAAGTCACTGCAATGATTTGCAAGGAGACACTAGTCCTTTAGGTTGATTTATTTTAATACATGTGAGGCTTTGAAAGTTGATTTCATTTGACCATCACTTTTGACTTATATTATTGATACATATAGTAAAAGTAAAGTGCAACTTGTTAGAAAAATAATCAACTAGAAAAACTTTTTACAAAGACTTTGTTTTAATACATGGTTAGATATAACATTGCCCTATATTTGTTTACGGAACTCATAATACAAACTTGTCTTTTGTGACATAGAGAGACTACCCGACAAAAATGCAAAGCATAGCGTTGAGCTATGGAAACGAGTCGGAAAGGGATGGCCCATGGCCTGCCAATTCTCTCGGTGTCCACTGGCATGAGGACCTGGGTCAGGCATAGGTTTTGGTCTATGTTGTCCCTTTTTTTTACAGGCAAACCTAGTCCATATAAAGCTTGCCAAGCTACTAGGCCAGGCCAGGCCAGGCCAGGCTCTCTTTTCTCTCCTAGTGTCGGCCCACTGCTACTCAAAACTATGTGGGCTAAGCTAGGCCATTCTTGGGTTGTGCATGATATGTTATATTAATTCTGTAATTTATCAGTAAGTCAACGGTAGTTTGTTCATAAAGATCTCACATTCTTATTTTTAGAACATGGATAATAGTACAAATTTAAATAATGAAAAACAGGGCTGCGGAGGTGGAATAAATGCAACTGGAACTTAGTTCCTAAATACACCCAATAAAAGACATGCATGTTATAATGCAACAGTAGTCCAAGTAAATTCCACAATAAAGTAGCCAAATCTTGTAATGGTTCTATTTATCATCATACTTACATCTGTTGTATATTATGTAGTAATTTAATGGAATTCCCTAATACTACAAAAATGAATGGGTATTGAGTTTTGTGGGCTTTTTAAAATTGACTTAATTGTCCCACATCCAACAGTGCTTTGAAGAGTAAATTAGGGTCCGTTTGGTAAAAGTATTCAAATTATGGTGATTTAGATTTTTTTTAATAGTATTATGATTTAGATTGTGATTTGAGTAATGTGATTTAAGTTATAATTTGAGTTATTGTTTGTTTATCAGAGTATTTAAAAATTGGATTTGGGTATTGAGCAAAACCGTATAAAAATACAAATTTTGAGTTTTTTTCTCTTTTATGTTAACCAATCAAAATTTACCACGTTTATGCATTTAAAATCCATGCGGAGCATTTTTAAAACGCTGAGTTGTCTTCCATCTGCACGCAAGCCGTGCGTTTAACTTACGGTATAGCTATACTTGTGCGTTTCTTACACTTGCCCATGCGGAGTGTCTGAAATTTTGCTTCAACTCCTGCTGCAGCATTTAAAATGCTGACCACCACGTGCAGCCAAAAAGTGGATGCTTCGACTGTGCACTGTAGAGCAGTGGTTGGAGTGCCAAGAAAACAAGGGAGAGCAGAACTCGAGATTTTGAATCAAGAGGACCCAAAAAGTGATTCCAATACCTGCCAAATTTCACACCAAACGAGCATTTCAAGGATTGATGAAACTCAAATACTAATATGAGTCATTTGAGTAAAAGAAGTGCTCAAACCAAACAGACTATTAGATGATATATCACTTTTTTGCTACAATTATTGTGTTCTAGCAATTTGTTTGTTGGCTTTTCAAAATAGACCTAATTGTCGCACATCCGATAGTGCTTTGAAGAGTAAATTAGATGGTTTACCACTTTTTTGCTACAACTATTGTGTTCTAGTAATTTGTTTCTTTTCCTTTGATTTTTATCATTTCTTTTAGTTAAAAAAATCAAAATATTTTTAGATAACACGTATTTGTCTAATTCTCACTTAAAATACTTGAAGTCAATGTCGTCTTTATATTTTTTGAAACCATATGTTTCAAACTTTTTTTTTTATAGAAGTGATAAAATTCGAGAAGTGGTGTTTATCAAATTGACCTTGGTTTTTTTTGTGTTGTATGAAACTTTGGGCTAACTTCATATTTGTCATGGGAGGCCCAAAAAAGCAATTTTTTTTTAATATAATGCACTCATGTGGCCCACTCCCCAAAATTATCCCTCTCAGGATTTCCTGGGACGTCCTAACCCCAACTCCCTATGCATTGTGCATAAGGCTTTTTACTCTTTTTTTTGGATGATTTATTAATTGTCCTTTAAAGAAACAAAATTTAATAGTTTAGCAGACAGGAACTTCAAAGTCCAAAATCAAAGTACGTTACATCCCAAGAGTTGTATGGCAATGCAAAATTACCAGTCATGAACAGATAATTTGCACCACGTTATTGATTTTTCAAATTCAATATTGACATTGAAAATCTAATACTCAAAGTAGAAAACGTAATAGACGGTGAACTCAAAGTAGAAAACGTAATGTAATAACCAAAACTCTCAACACTTCCCTTCAAGTTGGCTCATACACATCTAACATTACCGGCTTGTCTGTCAGAAAATAAAATATTTGTTGTTTGCGCAACCCTTTATTCAAAAGTTCTGCCCCTTGCTGGGCGGTAGGAGAACATGGAATGCACACCTAAGTAGAATGAATGAATGACCTTGTTTACATTCTTCAAACTTGAATGCCTTTAACTTGCAGCCCATTCAAGGGACTGTGAGGTGTTAATCTTTTGGCAATATATAATCTTGCGAGAGAATTGCATGTTATGCCACACTTTTAAAAGTAGTGTTTTTTTATGCAATGTTTAATTAGAAAAGTTTATGCCACACTATCATTCACATTATATGTTAAGTTGTATCATAAATAAACACACGTGATAGTTATAAAAAGTAAGTCTTAAAAGATAATATTTATGAAAAGTCCCTAATCTTGATTTTTTCCTTTAATTCTACCTTGTGGGCTCTTGGATTTCAGCTAATAGAGAAAGGAAAAGGAGACATAATGACAGTGATATTTATAATCTTCCTTTTTTTTTCATTTAAAAAAAAATAAACCCTTCTCACTTTCGTATATATGAAGAATAATTTTATTTTTATTTTTTATTTTTTGCTTTACCTAGAGCATACGTATGCCATTTTCCTTTCACACGGTCCTTGAATTAGGGCCATACAAAATAGTGCACGCGATGCATCAAACTTGAAAACAAAGACAATTACAACAAAATGTCAACATCACCCTTGTGACTGTGAGTGTGCATTTTGGATGGGCAAGTCCTAAAGAGCAATCTGTCAAATCTTATCCTTTACCTCTACAGATTGACAACAATATCACACTCTCATGAAAGGGGGGAAAAAAAGAAAAAAGAAAATAAAAAGATTCGCCTGCGAGAACCCTCCACAGCTTGGATTACGAACTTGAGATTAACTACAAATTCTGTCGCCATTTTGCATAGACTAGAATATGAGGTAGATGATGCTAGGCATTCTTGTTAAAAAGGTCAAAATTTTCACAAGGAACATCTCATTTATTCAACTGGTAAAAGTTTCTTTGCAAATGGTACTTCTAGTTCTCTCCACATGAAGAGTAAGCTAGGAGGGAAACCAAGAAGAAGGTTTTTATAGCGTGCAGGGATATTTACTATTAAATACTAAAAAATATATCACGTACTTTGGATGTTCTTAAAAATGGTGCCTTTAAATTCATGTCAGAGTTATATTTTTCTAGGTCAATAATTGACTTTGACCCATGTAATAGTAAATTACCACCCTTTCTGGCTAGTAAATAAATCTTTAATCAAACTCTAATTTAAGAATTTAGTCTTTACAACTTAGCTTGAAAAACAATATTTAGGATTTTTTTTCCTTATTTTTCAAGCATAACACCTTATTGGGGTTTAGTTACAGGTTTATCTATAGAGTACAAAAGCTAAACTCGTAGACTTAGGAGTTAAAATCATTTGTTGACAAAAAAAGTTATAAATTCCAGCAAAAAAAAGCGAATAATATTATCATGAATTTAAAATTCATAGATACAGTTGTAACAGAATTCTAACTAATTACGTGATATTTTTTTTTGTAAATTCAAAATTCAAGGTAGAAAATAATAAACAACCCTTTTGAGAATTAAGGTAGAAGCTTATATTTAATTGCTGCAGTCACATCTTTTTTTGTTCAAACATTACTAAAGACTCTAGTGGTTAGGGAACAAAAGATACATGGCAACATCGTCAAGTTGTCTAGAGCAACAAACAAAAATGAGAGCAGCATTTTTTACTTGGATCGATAGCCAAGACGAGGGGATCAGATTGCTTCTGTGCGTCAACTAAATTTGTGGTTGAGGTGTATCCTAATCTGCTCTGTTCTTGCATGGCAATACCCTATTGGCTGTAGGAATTTTATCTAGGGCTTGTCTGAGTCAGCATCCCCTATAAAGTTTGAGGTTTTGCTTGGCTCCACGTGAGAAGCTCGTGATCCAATGAACACGTGTCAGCAGTTATTTGAGCTGTTTTGGGGCTGGCCCACACAAGACGTTGCATCTTTTAGCCATTGTCTGTTTCAACAAATATTAGGCGCAGGATTGTTACAAGCGTCAAGTTACCACACCATTGGGTTAGCCCACTACTGATGGACATCAGTTAGTTGGAGCGCGCGTCAATATTGAAAAATGAATATTGTATTATAGGCGATAAATTAAGAGTCTAAGTAGAACATTTAAAAAGTTTTTTTTTTTTTGTTAAATATTTAACATCTAGTTAATATAAAGACTAGAATTGAAACAAAGTAATAAATTAAAGGCCAAAATATATTAAGGACTAAAGTTGGACCAAAGATAAAACTCATGCATCATTTATGGGATTGACCTTTTTTCTTTTCACATAGCTGAATCCATTCTTTAATTGTTTATAGTCATTTTGATACAAATAGTAAATATGGGCGTGTGTTTATGTCACTTTTACAGTTCAAGATCTAAAATGAGAAGATATATTTGAGAAACTTTTATATGGACAAAATTCTCTTGTAATGTCAGTAATTTCAGTAATAAAGCAATAGACATCATATTAAAAGTAGTTCATAAAAACTACTATTTGAAGGAAAAAGTGTTTGAAAAACATATTTTGAGGACGTAAGATGGTGATACTATATAGGGGAATTTTCATAAATTTTTATACGTCTTCTCCTTTAATATTTACTTTTGATACATGCTACATATGTTTATTTATAGTACAACTTAACTTATAATATAAATGACAGTATAGTATAACTTTTTCTAAACATGACATGAATAAGCTTAGTTTTTAAAAGCGTTGTATAATATATAGTTTTCTCTACCATATACGTACAACAATCGAACATTAATATTTTGAGGTTTGACTCTCTATTTGCAAAAAGCAAATGAAGTAAACAAGAAGAACTTTTCGAAATGAAAGAGAAATTTTTTAGAGTGTCACACTTACTACTTAAATTTTAGGCTATTTGCAATTTAACTCTTAAACTTCTTTTCCTAGCAATTGGGTCCTTAAATTTAGTTAAGTGTAGCAAACAAATACTTGTTAAAATTAAGAAGGAAAACAATTATGTGAGATGCACATAATCTATTTAGAGGAAAGGGATGCTACATTGATTGAAATATATATAAGCTGATTAACAATGATATACACACACATACATATATATATGTTTTTTTTTTCTTCTTTGTTGGGTATAAAATTAAACAATTTGACTTTTATCAGAAGCAAATTTGATACAGAAATGTTCTAAATAAGTCATGTGCGTTTCATATGATAGTTTTCCATTCTAATTTTAAGGAACGTTTGTAATTAGAACTAAATTGTCACATTTTTTAAGTTTAAAGACTCAATTGTTAAAAAAAAAAAAAAAACAAGATGATGCTTTGAAAAATGGTGTATAGTTTACGAGGTTATAGCTCTACCCTCTCGTACGGGGTGGGTTGCTCTAGTGCTGTTTGTATAATTTTGAAAAAAATTACATGTTATACTATACTTTTAAAAGTTGTGTTTATTTATATCACACTTAAAAAAATTATGTCATATTATTGTTTATATTAAGTTATAACATAAATAAATATATGTAATATTTATAAAAAAAAAATAAGTTTAAAACATATGAAAATCCTCCTATAATTTTTTCTCCAGACCCCATAGATGATGTCATGCAAAGAGGCCGCTAAGTTATACAGAAGACTGAGCGCTACTTGAAAGTTGAAAATCCTAGAGCCTAGGGGTCACTTCAAGATTTTACTATAAAACCATGATTGTGATTAATATCAGTAAAATCAATCCAAATTTTTTGGTAAGTTAATATTAATTCTTGTTTAAATAAGAGTAAATATGTTATTGCAACTACTTTCATCAGAGGGACTTTTTGTTCTAAGAGGCATTGTTTGGCCATTTACGTAAATCCAAAATAGCTTGAAAATATGTACTTCAGTTAAAATCAAAGACGTCCAACAAGGTACAATTGTAAATTGTAAATTTTATTTGTTAAAGACTATGGAACCAAATTCAATGCCCTTTCAAATAATCACCCTAGCCCATATGCTTCATGACTGCGCGCGAGGCGAAGTAAAATTCATTTGCTACGTAGCCACGTGCGTCCAAGGTCTGATGTGAGAAGGAGCTTTTCTTGGGGTTTTTTGTTTCCTATTTCTTGTAAGTCTATAAATAAGACTTGATAAGAGCTTATTTTTGTAACTAGCAAATTAAAGTGAGAGAGGCCAGATAAAAATTTTTGAAAAAGAGAGTGCAATTTTCTCTTGTAACTTTTTCATCATCATAGTAAATTATTTTGGCGTAACTTAAATGGATGTAACTCTGACGTTAAGGGTGAACCGCATTAAATTTCGTGTGTTTTTATTTCACATATTTTTTAATTTCGATAGAATTAGGATTTCTAATTCACAATTTTATTTTCACTAAATGCAGAGTGCCTTCGCATAAAAGGAAAAAAGAAAGAGGAAAAAGAGTAATAAAAATTGAGCAAACCCGCCTAATATAGAAATGGAAAAAAAAAGCATGAATTTTCGCACTACTTGATTCGTTGTTATAGAAAATGAATGTTAAATTTTGCTTCTACCAACTAAATAAGTTTTAGACAAGTGAGCGTAATCTAGTTAGTTATAAGTTTTTCTATTTCAACCATAAAAATAATGGCATTTTCCCTTCTTTTTTTTATACTCATATTATAAATCATGGTTGTAAATGTTCAAACATTTTTCAGAAGTTTAAAATATAGGAGAAAATTTTACAAAAATAAAAAACAAAAAAGTTGAATTGTATCATGCAAAGATTATTTTCGTATTTCCCGAAATGCCATCGAGTCTTATGCTTGCCCGGGACCCACCAGAAGTCCATTTGATTTGACAGGTGTCCCGCAGGAACAGCGAGTTCTCTGTTCACTCCCTCTTGCTCGAACCTACAAAATTGATTCCCCCAGACCCAGAGCAAAAAAAGATGAAGAAAGAAAGAGACAAGTGGTCCCACACCAGCTCCAACCCCACACCATGAACAAAAGCCAGCCACAAGATAACGCAACACCAACGTCAACCACTAACTTCCCGCCACGTGTTGTGCCCTGGATTCTCTTCCCAATCTCCGGGGAAAGCCAAGGAAATAAAGAAATAAAAAAGAAAGAACAGCCTCCGCAAACAACAAACCAACACACTTCAGTCTTTCGCTCCTAGGGAGATTGTGTTGAGAGAGAGAGAGAAACGACAACGAGATGATGAAGGACGACGCCACCAACTGCGGCAAGAACTGGGCGCGTGTGTGCGACACGTGCCGGTCGGCTGCGTGCGCGGTGTACTGCCGCGCCGACTCGGCGTACCTCTGCGCCGGGTGCGACGCCCGTGTGCACGCGGCCAACCGCGTGGCTTCCCGCCACGAGCGCGTGCTCGTGTGCGAGGCATGCGAGCGCTCGCCGGCGGCCTTCATCTGCAAGGCTGACGCGGCGTCCCTCTGCGCCTCCTGCGACGCCGACATCCACTCCGCCAACCCCCTCGCCCGCCGCCACCACCGAGTCCCCGTCCTCCCCATCTCCGGCTGCGTCTATGGCCCCTCCTCCGCCGCCACCGCCGCCGTCGCTGCTGCCGAAGACGACGACGAAATTTTTGAGGACAACGAGGAAGAGGACGAAACAGCGTCATGGCTGCTGCTGAATCCGATGAAGAACCAGGGGAATAATAATAACAGTATTAACAACGTGAATGGATCTTTCTTGTTTGGTGGGGAGGTAGATGAGTATTTGGATCTTGTTGAGTACAACAATTCAAGTACTACTAATACTGGTGATCATGAGTGTCATCATCAGTTTGGGGACCATGATTTGCTCAATCATCAGCAGATGAATAGTTATGGTGTTCCTCAGAAGAGTTGTTATGGAGGTGGTGGAGACAGTGTTGTGCCAGTTCAGTGTGGGGATGGGATTGGGAAGGGGCAGATCATGATGCAGCAGAGCCAGCAGGGCTTTCAATTGGGTTTGGAGTTTGACTCACCAAAAGGTGCTTACAGTACCACTTACAACGGCTCTCTTAGTCACAGTGTAAGTCTTCCTCATTAATCCAATATTTGAAATCTTCGATTTTTAATTTATTTCATGATCTGGGTCTTTGTAGAACAGCTACACACCCTGTTTGTCTCAAAGTTTGAACTTTTCATTTAAATTTTTGCTAGAGTATTTTTTAAAAAATATAAATTTCTGTTTAAACTTACAACAAATCGGCAAATATATATACATATATATATATATATATATATATATAATATTTTAATAGTTATATTTTGAATGAAAATTGATGTTATGAATCATGTGAATAGGTGTAATAAATTAAGTATTTAATTAAAAAATTATGATAATTAATAAAATTAAATTCTTATTATTTTATATTTTTGACTATTATCAAAATATACCCTTTTTTTCAATGCAATCATTAAAATGAACCATTAAAAACAAGTATATGTGTGTGTGTGTTTATGCATGATTTTATTATTGGCTTAATTCTGACCTGCATATTTGTGTTTGAATGGAACAGTAATATCTCAAGTTAACTAGGATCTATACACTTTTTTTCTTTTGGAGCTTGTTAAATCATGAAACGTATCTTTGAGACTTTTTTCTCCATTTTATTAGCTTCATTTTTTTTTTCTTTTCTCCCTAAAAGAGTGGAATCCAGCAATAAGTTTCTGCGCTTCTCTCTCTTTTCGCCTTTTGTTCCTGCTAGTCATCAATTTGGAATTGGGATCTTATCAGTCTCACGTAGAATTTTACTGAAAAGTTTGCTGCTTTAGTAATATTCAGAAAGCTTATAGCTTGGTTCTTCATCGATTTTATAAAACGAAGCAAAGCTTATTATTTGCACTTTTGGATACAGAATCAGTGTAAAAATCAGTCGTTTTCTAGTGCCTATTCTCTTTTAAGAAAGCCAGAGTATTCGTATTCAAGTAGGGAGATTTTTTTGATTCTTTATTCTCCATGTTACTTTCTTCCATGCACATGCATATGAGAGCTAACATATATAGAATCTATGCTTTCCTTAGAGAAGAATCTATGCTTTCCTCATAGAGATTAACTTTTTCTGGCATGTGCAATATATACCCCAATAATTGAAAGACTATTGTGAAACCGACACGAATAGGAAAGAAATAAGAATCATGTGGAGTTCTATCATTTTTCATCAAATGTCAGATAAATTTTCTTACTTTTTTTTCTTTTTAAATTTGATATGATTTTGATGTGATTTGATAATTAAAAACTAAGTCTTATTAATGTGTCACGCTAATATGAGATTAAGAAAAAATGGTAATCTAATAAAAATTTGAAGGTTAGTACCTATATGCTATCGACATGGTAGGTTTTATATCCTACCAATCAAAGAATTCTACAAAGACTAAATGAAAACACATACTTAACAATTACTTATATTGAGCTTGTACTGATTGTGAAAGGGTTTGTTTTTCTTTGATCACACATTAGGTCTCCGTCTCATCATTGGATGTCAGTGTGGTTCCAGATTCAACAATGAGCGACATCTCGATCTCCCACCCGCGACCTCCTAAAGGGACGATCGATCTCTTCTCCGGACCACCGATTCAGACGCCGACCCAACTAACCCCAGTGGATAGGGAGGCTAGGGTTCTAAGGTACAGAGAGAAGAAGAAGACAAGGAAGTTTGAGAAGACAATCAGGTACGCGTCAAGAAAGGCCTATGCCGAGACCAGACCCAGGATTAAGGGCCGGTTCGCGAAAAGAACCGACGTAGAAGTCGAAGTGGACCGGATGTTTGCCACAACACTAATGGCAGACACTGGATATGGCCTTGTCCCATCTTTCTAAAACATATTTGGAGCAGAAGAAGAGAAGAGATCTCTACTTGCTAGTTTTCAGTAATTGCTAAATTTCCTACTAATGATACTATCCTTTACCGTTTAATTTGGCCTAGATCAATGTGACATATGGTGTATTTGTATATTGCCTTTTTTTTTTTTTTCCCATGCAATTGCTTATATGTTCTGTAAATGCACATATATATTTGTATCTCAAGTCAATCCTAACATTCTGAGCATAATAAACACTATCAATATATACCAAAGCCAATATATACAGTTTCTGAGTTTTCAAATACACAATATATTTATTCAGCAACACATTATAATTAGCCACCAAACGTGATAGAAAATCACTACATCGTTAGCCCAAGTCCCAAGGTCTTTACAATATTTTCATCCTTTGAACTTTAAGGAATCGAAAATCAAACAAATATTATACTCACGCTTGGGGCTGCAGAGTCATATGGATTTGGCACTGTGAAGATCATAAGAGAGGGTTGCATCAAGATCTTGAGATGTAAGGTATGTAATTAGTTAGAGCTTCAAACCAAGGTAGAGAAAAGGAATAGGCTCTAAACAAGGTAAAACTCTCATAACCATGCCAACTCAGATTTTGGGAAAGATTTCGACTACACGAGGCTTTGGCACTTGGGGTCCATTTTGGTTGGAGGGATGGAGTCAGAAAGAGGAAGAGAATTAGAGAGATAAAAAATGTGAAAGATTGAGAAAATTATAGTAATTTGATAGGAACGAGGGAAAATTAAAAGGATATGTGATAGTTATTTGTATAATTACTATATTATCTATCATATTTTTTTTGTTAATAATCTGTTTACAGTAATATTATATTTTTTTTAACTTGAATATAATTTTAATTTTTTTTTTAAATTGATTGTGATGGATTTCTTAAATATTTAGTGAGTCCAAAGAGAGCTCTCTCCCTTAACCTCTTGTCCTCCATTCTCTCTTCACTCCAGCCAAATTACAATGAAGCTTTGATCCTCTCCTTCACGTGTTGGGGACAAAAAGGGGTGAAAGAAAAGGACCAATCTATTTTTTTACTAAGAGAAAGAAGTGGAGGGAGAGATTATAGGTTGAGGGAGAGAGACTCCCTCCAACCCACCAAGTAAAGTTTACGGATTCCATCGAAACAAGCTTAAGAAAAAGACTATTTTACCTTAAAATTTGTTAACAAATACAGGCAACATAGTAATTAGCTAAAAAAAAAAAAAATCATTCATCCTTTCAATTCTAGATCCTTCTTACCAAACAACTCGAATGATTACTATAATCTTCTTTCATTTAGATTTCTTATCATTTCTTCTCTCCCTTCTTTTAACCATGCATATTGTTAGAGCTTATTTGGTAGGAAGGAAAATGGAAGGAGATAAAGGGTGAGAGGATTTATGAAAAAATTTTGAGAACCATGATTGTTTAATAGGAGAGAAAAGATGAGGGAATGAATTAAATAAGGAGTTACAAATATGTCGGAGAACCTCAATTTTATTCTTTTCCAATGTACATGAAGGATAAGATGAAAATTATTCATACCAAAGACAATAAAAAAAAGCCTCTTTTTACTCTCCTTATTTTTGACCTTGATTATAACCTTTTTTTTCCCCTTTATATTTTCTTTTTACTAAACAAAGCCTTGGAAATGGGAGTGACAATATAAAGAAAGAGAAAATTACATGTTATGTCACACTTCATTCATATTACATGTTAAGTTATGCCACAACTAAATATATGCAGCATTTATAAAAATAAATCTTAAAAGATTACATTTATATAAATTTCCTATATATAAAGAAATTTTTATCGAAATCCACAACAGAGATGGGCTTATTTGAAAGAATAATAAGAGAATTTTCATAAATGTAATCTTTTAGGATTTATTTCTTATAAATGTCACACATGTTTATTTGTGACATAATTTAGCATTTAATATAAAAGATAGTATAATATAAACCTTTCCAAAAATAAAATAAATAAATACAATTTTTAAAAGTGTGGCCTATAATTTCTCGGATGAACATGACATCAACTATCTATTACTCTCTACTGGAGATGGGCCTTTTAGATAGGCCTAGTAAAGGTTTTCTTCTCATCTTGCACCGGCCAACCAAATCACAGAAATGTGACCCAACATGGTGAGGATGCCGAATTGATGAGGAGTGCCCAGCCGTCAATCCACAACATTTCACAAACCTATGGGTCTTGATAAGTGGTCTGAAATAATCCAATCAAACTACCATCTACTGTAGCTTAAAAAGGAACAAGACTAACCAATAAGGATTACAATAACCTTATCAGAACCAAACAAAAAACTAACGCATCATTAACAATCCCTATTCACTTCTTTTTTTATTATTATTTTTAAACAAAAAAGAAAATGCAAAACCTTTCTTTCAATGACTATGAATATCTATGCCGCTTGTTTTGTTGTGCACATATGACTTTCCCGGCAGCTTCATCATATTATTATTATTGGTAGACAAAGGGTCTTCTGTTGGTCTTTTTCTAATCCCTCTTCCAATTTGAAAAGGACCACGCCACCCCACCCACCATCAATTGTTTCAACCCTAACTCTCCACAACTTTTTTCTCTTGATTCATCCTAATCTACCCAATCAACGACCCCTTTCCTAATTATGCCACAGCAAACAATGAATTAGTCAACAATTTTCCTATGGAAAAACCGCCTAGATTAGATTATTTAATTTGCTGACGTGTAACGCAGATTACAAAACAAATTTTTTTATTGGTTATCAAGATTTCTATGAGGTAGGTCCCCACCAAGCTATATCATATGCTTGATCGTTTCAGTACTGTAGTTCTAGAGGCTCCAAATTTTGAAAATTATTGTCTGGACTAAAAACTAAGGTGTTTCGTATGATGATTAAAACTATAAATATTATGGCATATAAAAATTTTATACTATAATAATATTTTTTAAACTATAATATATTAAAATTTAATATTTTTTTTAACTGAAAAAAAGTTGGTTAGATTCACTTTTGTCCGAGAATTGAATTAACCCATTACCATTGTAAGGTAATCTCCGACGGCCGACAGTTTTTTGTCCTATCTGTTGGAAAGTTATACAGCAAGGACCGATCCTGTGTCAGTATGTCTACCTGACTCAAAAGTCTAGGTTTGCAAGGTGGACATAATTACTTTTCGCTTGAATGATAGACTAACTAGCCAATATGCTTGTGCAATACAATAATTTTTGCCAATGAACAAAAGTTTTTAGTGCACAGTAAAAGGACAATCATTAATCATTATGAGGAAAAATATTGAAGGCTGCTTTAAGGAGAAACATTTTTTTCTTGGTCCTCTCTCTTTCTATACAAAGTCTTCAAGCTATATAGAGATAAAATCTCTCAAATCAAACCTCCTAAAAATAAGCCCTATATCTCTAATTTAGAGTACATCTCTAATCTACAGGTAGATAATTGATAGATAAAGAACACAAAAGAAAGATAAACATTACTATAGGACCGAAATCTTCAACAGACTGCCGTGAATGTTATACAAAATGTTAAAAGATTTAAGAACCTTAAATCTACTAGGAGCAACAAAAATGCATAAAGAAAAATAACGAATACACACAATTTATAATAGTTTATTTTACGCTCACCTTTGCATAGGCCTATATTTCATTAAAGCATTAAATTAGACTCTATAACTTGATATGTACTAATTGTTATGTTTTAGGGTAAAACATACCACTAATTATTAATAAAGCGCCATGATTAGGATCAAAAATCTCTGTCAATTTTTCTTCTTTCAGTAAAGAATTTCATTCCCTACGATCAGTATTGTTTTGGCATTGTTTATACTCCAATAATTCCTTTCGTGATATTTATCACGTTTTCCTTTCCACGTTTGCTTTTGTGTTGCTTCAAGCAAATGATGAATGCCAACAATATTAACGAACTTGATCCCTACGTATGAGAAATCTCGACTGGGAAATAGCATACATATAGACACACACACATTGAGAAATCAAGATCTACTGTCCTGTTTTTTATGTCTTTTTGCTGTCTCCTTAATTAAATTTTAATATTTAAATAAATTGTGTAATTACTTTTAATATTTGGATCTTGTTTATGTGTTTAGATAGTTGAGTTTAAATAATATACCGAATAAATAATAGAAAGTACAGCCAATGGGACATGAAAATAAGATAGCAGATGGACTCTACTTTATATATACCCTTTTTCCTGAAAGTGTACCTCTCACATACACAGCTAGAGAGATTTTCCAAATATAACATTAAATTATGATCAAAATTAAGGAGGCGAACCAATTATTATAATACACATATCGGTTAATGACATATTAATCCCTTGACTCTTAATATATATAATGACAAATTAGTTCCTAATTTTTAATTAATCTCTAAACTTTCTTATGTTGTAACTTGAAATTTCCTGGAAATAGTTACTTGCATACAAAATATTCTTTTCATTATAATGTTACAATCCATTAAACGCTATATATTCTACATTTACTGTAACTATTTATATAAAGTTTTCCTTTCTATTATGTAATAAAATTGTGATTATTTATGTTAAATTTAACAAATTGTTTGCCAATTTTATAATTAGAGGTCAAAACTGTCAAAAAATTAAGGGATTAATTTGTCAAAATTAATAATTTAAAGACAAAATTATCACCATACTAAAAGTTCAGGGACTAATAGTCTCAATTACCCCAAACAGTTATATTGTTTGTTATAGCTACACCCAAAAATTAATGCTGGTAGGACTTTCCTCTTGCTGACACGGAAGTGCCGATCATTAACATATGGGCACCAAAAGTAGGTAGGCTGCATTTATATCATGGATTTATGCTCTATATATATATATGTGTGTGTGTGTGTGTGTGTGGCTTAGTTGGCAGCAAACAGCAAATATATATGGTTGATCTTAAAAGTGATTATTACTTCTTTTTCTTTAAATCGGCCAATAATTTCGCCTTTTGTTTCCTTGAAAATTTGGGTGCTTCTAATAGAATTCGTTAGTGTGTTTATTTCTCACATACATTTTGTCAAAGTTTTGTTTCAAGCTCTCTCTCTGTCTCTGTCTCTTTTTAATATAGATTAACTCGCTGGGTCCATAGTGTCCTATTGGGAGAGAATTGTCAAATTTTTCCACTTTTTTTTTTTTTTTTGGTTTTTTGTCAAGGAAAGGGAAGTATCCTTGTTCGAATTATTATTTGCCAAGTCACTGATAGGATCATAATTGAGAAAATTAGGGAATACTTAAGCTGCGAGGGCAGGTAATTTAGTGGGCCATAGTTATATATATATATATATATATATATATATATATTGCATAATAATAGATGAGGAAAAAGGCTTCTATGATACAAATTCACATTCATTCTTTGTTTTCCATGTAGGTTGCTTCATCAATGAAACATGAATATTCATGTTAGTGAATTTACAGAAAAGCCAACTACTTCTTCTACTGATCATGATAAATCGTTTTCTTCTTTCCTTTGGGTAGATGAAAATAACGATTTTTCTTCACCTTCTTTTTGGTTATTTTTCTAATTTGTTTGACTAAATTGCTCTTTGATGCCTCAAACCTTGTGGAATTTCTTTGCTCCTCTCATCCCCCATTTTACGACAAAGAAAGACTATAATTATTATTAGAAATTAAAGTAGACTAAGAGAGTTGACCCGGCCAGTCTTCCATTTGTGTCAAGAGTCATATGACCTTGGTTCCTTTTGGACTTATTGAAATTTTTGCATGGCCTTTAAACATAGCCCCAAAAAAAAAGCAAAAAAAAAAAAAAAATGCACATAATTGTAGCTTAGGGTAAAGAGAAAACCCCAACAAATCAAACTACAAGAAGCTTCTAAAACACTCGCTCTGTGTGTGTGTATCCAAGTATATGATTAAAACAGAAGCAAGAATATTATCATTCCATTTCAAAACCAAGGCCATACTTGTAACTTCCCCCAAGCAACCCCTTTTTCCCTTGTTCTCATCCAATATGTCACTGTACTTTGTTGTCGGCCTTTATAAGTTTGTTCCTATAAATCTAAATTCAATCACACAAACATCTTGAAAACAAACCTCAAGACCAAAACACCACCTTCTTTATATATTTATATATATAATCATACAGGATAATAAGTACTAATTATAAGCTGAGTATCCAATTATGAGGCCTCCAAACAACTCCAGTACCGCAGGTGGTACTAATAGTACTGCCACCGTTGACAGCGGATTCCGGCACTGGAACTCCCCCATTCCGTACTTACTAGGCATTCTAGCCCTCATGCTGGGCCTCATCACGGTGGCCTTGGTGATCCTGGTTTGCTCATTCCGTAAATCTTCTCCAGCGCCAAACTCCGGCCGCGACATCGCCAACTCCGCCGAAGAGAAACCGGCGGAGCAAGTCGATTCGGTTGTGGATTCCGATGAGCCAAAGATCGTTGTTATCATGGCAGGAGATGATAGGCCCACGTGCTTGGCTATGCCTTCGGTCGTCCGTTCGATTGGGCTTGATCATCATGGCGATCACGATCGTCAACAACCGGCTGTATGATTTTTTTTTTTCATTTTCATTTTTGTTTTTGTTTTTGTTTTTCGTTTTGTTTTGTTTTTTATTTTTTCTAAGGTTATAACTCCTTTTTTTAGTTAGATTTATCGGCTTAATTTGTTGATGTCGAGAGTTCGCGTGACTTTACTAAATCCATATGAGCATAGAAGAAGACAATGGAAAATTTCTCTATAAAGCTACAATGGCCGCCAACGTAGCACACGTGTCAAAATCAGAAGCTTCACGATTTTTAATTATTTTAAATTACGATTATCTTTCCGATTAATATCTAATTATTTATAATTTATTTTCAGATATTATCGGCAATTCGCATAATTTGTTGACGCCAAGAGTTTGCGTGAATTGTACTAGGTCGATGAGCATTAATAAGACATACGGCAAAACGATTACGATTGTTGGACTAAACTATAACTCCAATTTATAAATATTTTATATATGATTTATAATATTATTATTAAAGTAGTTACATAATACAATATGAAAATCATTTTGATAATTATTACGTAATTATAGTAATATTATCATTCGAAAAATTGTATTTTTTATTTAAAAAATTGTTTTTTTTTAATTTTAAATTAATAATTTGGTCATGTAGTGTAAATTTTTTTTTTCCTAAAAGAAAGCATTGAAAATTTGTGTGTAATGCCGCCAAGGTCGTGTCAAAATCAGAAGCTTCAGGATTTATAATGATTTTAAATTAGGAATAAAACCTATCAAATTTATTTCTGAATTAGAATCGTTTTCAAATTAGTATAGCTTTAGGATTTATGTCAAAATAAATAGGTTGCTAAACCCAAACATCTGTACAATTCTCGGCATTAATTGTAGTCATCATCAACCGAGTTTTTTCTTCACTCTCATCGCACAAAACCAAAAACCTTTGCAAAACCCTAATTAATTAATTAAGCCATGAATAATATTTTCAAAGACCCTCACAAGGTGTGGAAGATCACAACTCTAAAGAATAAAATAAGGCAAGACGAAGCAAAGCAAATTCTGGCAAGAGTCGCCAAGCTCGTCCAGCCCATTATGCGCAGGCACAAATGGCGGGTCAAGCTTCTCGCCGAATATTGCCCTAAAGATCCGTCCATTCGAGGAGAGAATGTAGGAGGAGAAAGGCTTGAAATTCGTCTCAGGATTCGAAGACCGAACAGCGAGATGGATTTCTTCGCCTGCGATCAAATCCTCGACAACATGCTTCACGAGCTTTGCCACTACGATCGCGGCCCTCACGACGAGAAATTCTACGATCTTTTGGATCAAGTCAGAAGGGAATGCAACGAGCTGCTTTTGGACAAGGGAAAAGGGGAGAGGCTCAATGGTAACCCTAGAAAACCCTCTTTGTTTTCTTTTATACCGTCCGGAACTAAGCATCTCGGTGGAAATAGCACTGTCATGAAGAGCCTGAGGCCGAAAGAAGCCGCAGCGATGGCGGCGGAGAGAAGATTGCGAGTTGATCTTTGGTGTGGTACTAATTCTGTGTTGGATTCAGTTCAACATTCTAAAGGCACTTTCCATTTAGTGATGGACCGTTCCAAGTCGGTACTGAAAATTTTGGTTTGGGTGATGTTGTTTGAGATGGTATGGCAATCATATAAATATTTATTTTGGTAATTATTATTATTTTATTTAACATCAATTTGTGTTGTGATTGGTTATAAAGAGTGTTAAGGTTCCAAATTTTTATTTTAAATGAATTATGTATTTATAAGATAAAAAAAATTCTTATGTGGTCGTAGTCTATATAAATTTGTTGTTGATCTTGTTCCTTTATAAATTACTTTTGTTGGTGTTATTTTATTTTATTTTTTAGAGTGGTACATCCACACACAACTAAAAAAAATAATTTTATGTTTTTCCTCAGGAAGGTTTTATAATTGGTCGCAGTTGCATTGAGAGATGAAAAAAAATAAGAATATATATATATATATATATAGTTGGCTTATAAAATTTAGATAATTAATAAAATTAAATTCTCATCACACCATATTATTAAATGTTAAAATGTATATGTTTATTGAAAAGGTAATTAAGGGTGTCCACAAAATTCGCTAATCTGTCCAAACTACCTAATCCAATCCAAATCAAACCAAACCGCAGTGGTTTTTGTTTTAATTTTAAACGGTTTGGGTGGTTTTTCAACAAATATTTTAGGTAACTTGGTTAATGGTTTGAACTTTCAAATAGCCCATCCAAATCACCCCCTAAAATGTCATATTATATAACTTTTATTTTTAAAATATTTTTATATAAGATTTTTTATTTTTTTTATATAGATTATTTTTCATTTGTCAATACAAGTTCTATACATATAAGATGCATCTTCCATACTCTATAATTGCACTTCTCCTAATCACACATCATCAACATCCAAAAAAAATCAAATTAAAAAACATATACAACTAACACTAAGTCACAAAATGGAACCCCAGTCTCCCCCTATCTAGCGACCAATGTCTTCTTCCTTTACCAGCTCCAGCCTACTCACCACATCATCTCTCTGCAGCAAGCCCAACTCATCACCGCGTGAATTAAGGATATTAGTAAGAGGAGAAGCTTATTGATACTAGTAAAAAGCTTTAATTCAAGTTTAAATTTTAATTGTGTTATTTTTGATGTTATTTAGTTGTATTTTTTAATTTTTAGTTTGGTTGTTGGTGAATTTTGATTTTTTTTTTTTGTAAATTTTGAGTTTGGTTTTTGGTTTGTATTAAAGCTTTAAAAGGTGAACTTTTCGACATTTTATGATTTTTATTAAATAAAAAAAATATAAGCACTAAATGCCCAAATCAAATTGCTAAATGATGCAAGCAGTGAAGCTGTACAAGTTAGGAGTTCGTGATCCCTTAAGCCGTTCAAGTGGTCCAATCACAAGATCTAAGGCCAAGCGATTCAAGGAAGCATTGAAACAGGCTCATTCAACAAGTTTGCGACATATCACATAAATGGAGCCCCGTCATAGGCCCAAATCAATCACAATAGAGCCTAGTCACTACGATTAAGGTTCTAGAAGATTCACATTGATGATGTTGCACGATTCCATTACATTGTGGGGCAGATTTGTAATTTCAGGGTAGGGTTCATATCAGTTAAAAGCGACTTGGTTTGGTTTGGTTTTATAAAAAAAAATCAAATCGCTCAAACCGTCCAAAAATCAAATTTATTTTTGGTTTGATTAGTAGTTTAGAGAGAAAAAAAAAGCCCAACAGCCTGCAGACACCTCTATGTTAACTATCAAAAATAAGTCCATATATATAATTGAAAATTATATGCTCTTTTTTTTGGGGTACTTGAATTTCTTTCAACTAGCATGGCATTAACTATATTCCAAAAGCCGCGCCCCTCCCTCCAAAAAAAAAAAAAAAAAAAAAGCATCAACTATCAGAAATTGTCTAATACATAAAGGAACTAATCAAACAAAACAGAACATTTAATGACCAGCTCTTTGACGGTAACAAACCGAACATTGTATTTTACAGGCTACATATATGTGTGATGTATCTATGTCTTATCCAACACTGTAAATTCAAGCAAAGTTTTGTGCCTTTTGGAAGTGTGGGAATAGCTTTTATAAGTGAAACGACAATTATGAAGAAACGACTACGAAATGTTTTCATACAAGAATAAGGAAAGGATCAAAATGATCGGATTATATCACTTATAGGCAATTTATATGCAACGACTTTAAGACATTAGTATAGTTTTGCTAACTTGAGAATTAATTAATAAAAAATTATATTGAGGTTTATTCAATTCTTCCAATTAAGAGGTTTATTCTATTCTTCCAATTAAGTGGTTTATCTTGTTATTTGTCATATAATCAACTTTTCGATACAAATAGGAAGGAACTCGGACATAACGGAAAATATTGACAACCGTTAGTTTAATCTCCACATTAATATATGCTTAATTAATACACATTGAATTTTGTAGATAATTCATAAGAATTAAAGATTTTGAGGCAAGGAAGTAATGGAGATACTCAAATGTATTACCGACAATAATTAAGCAGGTTTACGGAAGTAAATCGAATAGAGTTGTAACATGTTGATCGAGGAAGAACACATAAGATATGTGGTTTCGAAGTATTTTATGGACCATGGTTTGAAGATTTAACCACCAGATCAAAAGCTAAACACACTCATATTCAATAATCCTTCATTTCTATAATAAAAAATCAATAATCCTTTTATGCTTTGTTACGTAAATATTGCTTGCGTAAATAGACAAATTTATATATGATATCAAGACGATAAATGAAATGATACTATCTAAATCGAAAGAGAAACATCTTCTCAAAAAAGAGAAAGAAAAATCAAATCGTAGTTGTGATTTTGTTATTCATTAATAATACTTATATTTGAGTAGAAATTGATAGAACTCCTACTATTAAACAACCAACTACCACGTATGTGATCAACACATACAATGACAAACAAAATGACCATTTTCAGTATGACAGATGCCCCCCTTACAGCCGAAAGATTGAATACAGAAGTTATTGCAATGTGGGTCGTTCCTCTGTTTAGTCCAACATTGTTTTCGATATGCTCGGCAGCAATTGCCCGCAGCCACCTCACCATTGAAATCTCAATCACAAATAATGAATATAAAAAAATAAATTGTAAACTTAAGCAATGAAAAATATTCAGTACTTAAGCAATAAAACTTGTAAAAGGCAATGCAATCCCGAACAGTCCACTAGAAAATACGTAAAATTTATAGTGACAGCGGAATTGGGAAGGATAATATTAACGGTCTAACCTGAATAGAGAATTTAAAAATCTACCTAAAAAAAGGCCCATCAAGAGAAAATCATCAACTAGGAGAGAAAACACTTAAATTTTGTATTCAATACTCAATATTTTAAGTTTTCTTAGACTTAACTAATAAGGGTATTTATGGCTCTTGTAAAACAATAATAAAATAACAACTAAAGTATACACATATAAACAAATAAAGATACATAAGCTAATATAAACAATAGCTAAACTATAAAAAAACTACTACAATAGCTGTAATATCCCTACATCAATTACAATATTGGACTATTGTCGGTCCACCTTAAACTTTTGAAATACGTTATAATGTGTTGGGGGCTTTAATAGCTCTGGCTCATAATTCAATTTTCACATGTTGGATCAATAGTCTAATTTTCACTATAAGACAATTGTTAATTCACCCTCTGATGGTTGCAAATACATACATAAAAAAAAAAAAAAAACATGCTTTTCATCATAGAACCAATTTCTATTAATAAAAAATTAAAGATACTGTAAATTGATTACGTACAATTAAATAGTCTTACGATCAACATCTTTTGTGTAATGAAGAAGGCACACAATTTGACTTTACAAGTACATAACTACATATATAAAAGCAAGAAACGAAGAAAAAAATGAGAAAAGAAAAAGAATAACAAATATCGGCTAAAACATTATTGTACAACAAAAATAGTAGCATAGGGTGTCTAAAAAATATAGTAGTAAATGATCTTCAGAATTATTGTATAAAGCCATCATTCAATATTTCACGCATGTGGGCATGATGGTTTTTGTAACGTCCTAAAATTAATTAAGTATTATTAGTTTGTAAAATGGTGGATTAGTGTGCCATAAAGAATATTTTAAACTTAATTTGATCATTTTGTAGAATTTTTAAATTAATGAAAATTTTTGATTATTTAATGATTTTTAGTTACTCTTAATTATTTTTGTTTGTTGTTTTAAATTTTGAAACAAAATAATTTGTCAATTGCCAACCACGTCCTTTTTCAAAAACCATGAGTGGTACATGGTTTCTTTTGTTGGCTTTGCTTCTCTCTCTTTGTTTATTTAAACTCTCTCTCTCTCCCTATTTCTTTCTCACGTTCACTCTCTCACTCCCTCTCTCACCCGTCTCTCTCTCTTCTCTTTGGCTCCCCCTCTCTCTCAATTTCTCTCAAAATTTTTTTGAATAAAAAATCATGCCCAAGCTCGGGTCTAGTGGATTGGAGGCTTGAGGACGTGATTAAGCAATCAAAAACACGATTTAAGGCTTCGATTCAAGGTTGGTTTTAAATTTCAAAACTTTTTTAATTTTTCAATTTTCTTAATATTTTGACATCTAAGCTTATTTAAGTTTGGAAAACCCTTGATCTAAGTTAGAGAAACTTAGAGCAACTAGAATTTAAGCTTTATTTGATCAAAAATAGATTTGAATCGAGATTTTCTATTTTTCTCTATTTTCAGATTAATTTAAAATTTTTGCACAAATCTAGTTTAAATTGGTTCAAAAGAGTTTTATAATGTTTTTCTATCATTTAGATATGATTCTCATGCCTAAGAATTGATAAAAACAGGTTAGAATAAAGATTTGGGCTCAGGAGGCTGAGAACCCGTGCTGAAAATTCTAGAATTTTTTCAGTTTGGTAGGCCAAACTTCGTATTCGGCAGGCTAGATTCAAGGGTTTGGTAGGCCAGATTCATACGTCCGGCAGGTCAAATTTAGAAAAGTTCGGCCGACCAAACCTAGACTTTCGGCAGGCCAAACTGCACAGTTCAGCCGGCCGAACCAGGGCGTCCGACAGGCCGACTGGCATAGTGGAATTTTGTGATTTTTTATTCGTTTTCACCGTTTTGAACTCTGATTTAGATTTTAACGATATAATATGATTTTATAAACTCAAATGACACACTAGGACACCATTAGATAATTTGATGACATAAGATGTTTTAAGCTAGATACTGATAGACTCGGTTTATATATTTCAGGTTGTCCGTGGTTCCACAGAGCTAACGTGTAGCAGACCGAGATTTGGTGTGGGACATCGGCACAAGTATTAAGGTAGGACTCCTACCCTTTCTTTAGTAGCCAGGTTTTAATGAATTTGGCCTTAAAGGATTCTTCCAAAATATTTTCAATAATAATATAACATTTTAAATGTTTTCTAAAGAGGGCTTTTGGCCCCAACATGATTTCATTCAAAACGATCTTTTACAAAATGATTACCTTCAAAGTGATTTCTTCTGAAATGATTTCATTTAAAACAAACTTCAAGGAACGGTTTAGATGAATTTCTTAACAATATTTATTATTTGTCGAGGAATGGATGTTCATAATGAATCAAATAATGAATGTAATTAAGAACACTTGGTAAATGGGTTTTAAATAATAATAAAAATATATATATGCGGGCATGATGCCATATCAGAGATCGGGTCGTATAGAATGCGACATTGGGGGCAGGTCCTGAAATCCAGCTGAGCCACTACGGTGGTGATTTACTTATGGTGTAACACCCACCGAATTTTATGTAATGGATTATGTCGAGTTAGTAATGACATTAAATATTTTTCTTATTTATTTATGATAATATTGTTACTAACTATTTTATGATAGGTGACGATCACGTGGAATTGATGTGCTCAAAATATTTATGTCATTTACGTTGCATGTTATATGGAAATTTTGTGATTGAGATAATTATGTGATTGGATGATTTATTTTGATTGATTGACATAATTTTGGAATGATTTCTTTAATTTTGGTAAAGAAGTAATTGACTTTTGATTAATTTGAATTAATTGATATGGTTTCTTAATCTGAAATGGGTAATATTTGGTAATTGATCAATTCTTGGAAACCTTGACTTTTCTCCCTCAATTGTCTCCATCATTCCATGAGAAAAGCATCATTTCCTTCAGATTTTCTGCTGCCAATTTAGAGAGTTTTGACCTCTCATGACATTCTCCTCATTCGCGTAAACTTCTCTATCGCATTTTCTTTCACAGAAATCTTCTCAATGTTTTTTTTTCTCTCTTTCTTCTCCACGATTTCTTCTTCTTCTCTCCTCTATTTTCTTGGAAATACTTAATAGAAATATTGCAATTTTTTTGGAAAAAAAAAATTCGAATGAAGCTTAAAGGGATTGTTTTAAGGTAAGAACTCAATTTTCAGTTTTGCTAAAATTTTTGTTACCTAATAATCCGACCCTCATATCTTTGTCTATAAATTTCGTTTTGCACTGAATTTTTAATATGTTATTTTCGTATGTGTTATGTGTTAATCCTCAAAATTTCACCTTAATTGGATTTTTCTGCACTGAGGTATGAATTTTCTTCTCTCTACCACTCACTGCTGATTTTTTAATTGTAACACCGGTCGAATTTTATGTAACAGATTATGTCGAGTTAGTAATGATGTTAAATATTTTCCTTATTTATTTATGATAATATTGTTACTAACTATTTTATGATAGGTGACGATCACGTGGAATTGATGTGCTCAAAATGTTTATGTCATTTACGTTGCATGTTATATGGAAATTTTGTGATTGAGATAATTATGTGATTGGATGATTTATTTTGATTGATTGACATAATTTTGGAATGATTTCTTTAATTTTGGTAAAGAAGCAATTGACTTTTGATTAATTTGAATTAATTGATATGGTTTCCTAATCTGAAAGGGGTAATATTTGGTAATTGATCAATTCTTGGAAACTTTGACTTTTCTCCCTCAATTGTCTCCATCATTCCACAAGAAAAGCATCATTTCCTTTAGATTTTCTGTTGTCAATTTAGACAGTTTTGACTTCTCATGACATTCTCCTCATTCGCGTAAACTTCTCTATCGCATTTTCTTTCACATAAATCTTCTCAGTGTTTTTTTTCCAACAAAATTGCAATATTTCTAGTAAGTATTTGCAAGAAAATAAAGGAGAGAAGAAGAAGAAATCGTGGAGAAGAAAGGAGAGAGAAAAAAAGCACTGAGAAGATTTCTGTGAAAGAAAATGCGATAGAAAAGTTTACGCGAATGAGGAGAATGTCATGAGAGGTCAAAACTTTCTAAATTGGCAGCAGAAAATCTGAAGGAAATGATGCTTTTCTCGTGGAATGATGGAGATAATTGAGGAAGAAAAGTCAAGGTTTCCAAGAATTGATCAATTACCAAATATTACCCTTTCAGATTAGGAAACCATATCAATTAATTCAAATTAATCAAAAGTCAATTGCTTTTTTACCAAAATTACAGAAATCATTCCAAAATTATATTAATCAATCAAAATAGATCATCCAATCACATAATTATCTCAATCACAAAATTTCCATATAACATGCAACGTAAATGACATAAATAATTTGAGCACATCAATTTCACGTGATCGTCACCTGTCATAAAATAGTTAGTAACAATATTATCATAAATAAAAAAGGAAAATATTTAACGTCATTACTAACTCGACATAATCCGTTACATAAAATTCGACGGGTGTTACATATGGTTTGCCCAGGAAAAAGAAAATAATATCCCTTCTGGTCGACCAATATATGGTTTTGGTAAGATTCATTTTTTTTATTGAATTTTTTATTTACTTATTTATTTATTTATGTCCATTTTCTAATTACTTTCTCGAATGATAAAATTTTCTTTAAAACTAAATGTTTCAAAATATAGTCCTACTGAGCCTCTCGCTCACATTTTTTCTTATTTTTGAAACATTTCACCTCTAGGTGGATACCAGATTAGGATCTAAGAAGAGTCCACTGCCCGGACTCGCGAGCAATTAAGGGTCTTGAGTAGGTTAATAGTTGTAGTAATTCAAGGCATGTATCATTTAAATTTTATTTTTCATGTTGAACTGTAACTGTAATAATTTATTGTCGGTACTATGTGTGTGCACACGTTGTGAGCTGGTGGGACCTAGCACGTACCCTCCTTGCCCTCTTTAATATTTTATTTCATATCATTTCATCTTATTTTTTAAATTATTATAGATGTTTGTTTTTTTTTAAAAAAAAAGATTATAAATTATCACGTTTTTCACAATTAATTAAATTCTTAAACTCATATTTTTTATCCAAATTCCTTCTTAATTAACTTAATCAACTTACCACGCCACCTCCTGTCCTTCGAGACGTGACAATTTTTGACGTAAATAATAAGGTTTATTTCAATAATTATTGACATTGAAACAAGCGCGGACTAATTAGAAGAATATTAGAAAACAAACTAATACTGTAAGTGATTAAATGAAAAAAAAGAAGAAAAAAAAAGACCTATGCAGAAGATGAGAAACGCAACGAGGAAAAATGAAAAAACACTTGGTACTTTAACCATTTTTCACTCTCTCAAATTGTTTAAAATTTTTTTTTGGAGTACTCCTCATGCTATCTGGGGACGTATGTTTACAGGTAAAGGTGAGAATCATGCAGTTAACTTCCACAATCAGTATGAGTTTCCATTATTTTGTTATTTCCTCGTTTAATACATGCCACATTAACACTCAACTTTCGCTTGACCTTTTTTTAACAAGTTCAATTAAGTTTAATCGGTATCGAATCATCTAGGGGTCATATCCCTAGGAGTCTCAAAAATAGAAACAAGAAATTTAAGAAGATTTTTGTGCTTAGGCAGGATTTCTAGTCCATTTTAGTTTGTAATTTATTTGTCTTCTTTGCTATATTTGTTGCTTGATCTTAAATAGAAAGATTATGGCCTTCTATGTACGTAAGATCTTTATTAATTCTTATAATATTAATTTATATATATTTATTGCAAGAGATCAAGCAAAATAATAGTAGCACAAAAAAAGAGATTAAGAACTATATAAAAATTTGCATACACATTAAATTTAGGATTAAATTGTTCGAAAAAAAAAGTATTGAATTTGATAGTAGAAAAATCTTTAAATCTGTTTTTACCTCTCGTAAATTCCATAAGAAAACAAGTCTTTTAAAAAATGGGGTGAGTAATGAGAATCCATATCACATTCATTAAATTTGTTCTGTTAAAGGAAAAAAAAAATCATTCTATATGACCTCAATACAACAACAAATTTGAGATTATACGACCTTCATTTAACGACCGTTTCTTAAAAACCGTCGTGATAAGGCGAAAAAAACGCAATGAGTTGCGCCTGCGAACATGAAAACCATCCTGGTAAGTACGGAAGCTACCACGACGGTTTTTTAAAAACCCATCGTGGTAGCTTATACTTACCATGACGGTTTTTTAGTCTTTAGATTATATACCCTTATTTAACAACGTTTTTTCAAAACCTATCGTGGTAAAGAGAGGTAAAAATGCAAAGAGTACGGTTGAAAATACAAAAACCATTGTGTTAGTGTGCGGAACCTTGCACGACAATTTTTAGTAAAAACCGTTGTGGTTGGTTAATTTGGGCCAAAGATTAAAAATTTTGAATAAGGAACCTTTCACGATGGTTTTTATAAAAACCGTCGTGAAAGGTTCCACATCTTGGCGTGTGTTTAAATTTGGACGAAGATCTTTCACGACGGTTTTTATAAAAGCCATCGTGAAAGGTAGATTTGGGTGGGGGATTAAAAGTTTTGAATATGGAACCTTTTACGACAATTTTTATAAAAACCGTTGTCAAAGGTTCCACATACTAAAAATTCAAAATATTTCGTATCTTGGCGCATGCTTAAATTTGGGTAGGGGATAAAAATTTTTGAATATGGAACCTTTCACGATGGTTTTTATAAAAATCATCGTGAAAGGTTTCACATATTAAAAATTTCAAATATCGGGACCTTTCACAACAGTTTTATAAAAACCGTCGTGAGAGGTCTTACATCTTGACGCTTGCTTAAATTTGGATGAATATAGGACCTTTCACGATGGTTTTTATAAAAGCCGTCGTGAAAGGAAAATTTGAGCAGAAGACTAAAAATTTCGAATATGGACCTTTCACGATGGTTTTTATAAAAATCATTATGAAAGGTTCCGCATACTAAAAATTTTGAATATTAGGACCTTTCACAATGGTTTTTATAAAAACCGTTGTGAAAGGTTCGGCATTTTGGCACGTGCTTAAATTTGCGCGGGGGACTAAAATTTTTGAATATGGGACATTTTACGATGGTTTTTATAAAAACCGTCATGAAAGGTTCTACATACTAAAAATTTTAAAAATCGAGACCTTTCACGATGGTTTTTATAAAAACTATCGTGAAAGGTTTCGCATCTTTGCGTGTGCTTAAATTTGGGTGGGGGACTAAAATTTTCAAATATGGGACTTTTTATGACGGTTTTTATAAAAATCGTCTTGAAAGGTAAATTTGAACAGAGGACTAAAAATTTCCAATATAGGACCTTTCACGACGGTTTTTCCCTCTGGAATCCTAACTGGAAGGTTACAGAAAATCTCAGGACCCTTAGAGCAAAGCTTATAGATTGGAACGAAAGTTCTTTTGGAAATATTTTCTCTAGAAAAAACAAGTTACTAGCTTAGCTCAATGGAATTCAAAATAATATTATGAGGGGTAGTAACCTGTTTCTTGAAGATCTTGAGTGTAAGTTAAAAGCTGAGCTTGATGAGACTCTTGTGCAAGAAGAGATTTTTTGGAGACAAAAATCTAGAGATAATTGGGTTGTCTTGGGAGATCGCAACACTAAATTTTTTCATATTTCGACGTTGATTTGACAAAGAAAAAATAAGATCGAGGCCCACCTTGATGGCAACGATGTTTGGATTTCAGATGAAGATTCCTTGAAGACACATATTGTTTCTTTCTTTCGATCTCTTTTCACTTATGAGAGAGGATCTCCTTATTTTTTCCAGACTGCGGCTACTTTTCCTCATATTCGCAATGACAGATTGAGTGCTTTGGGCACTTCAATTAAGAAGAATGAAGTTTGGAAGGTGGTTCGCTCTATGGGGCCACTTAAGGCTCCGGGCCCAAATGGAATTCAAGCTATCTTCTACCAAAAGTTTTGGGGTATAGTTAATGACAATGTATCTAACCTTGTGAAAGACAGCTTTGCTAATGGAAGACTAGAAGAGAATCTCAACGAGACTTTGATAGTTCTTATTCCAAAGATTCCCAATCCCGAAAGGGTCACTGAGTTCAGACCTATTTCTTTGTGTAATGTCGCTTTCAAGATCATCACGAAAGTTCTCACTGAGAGATTGAAGAAAGTCCTTTCTGATCTGGTCTCTCCTAATCAGGCGAGCTTTGTGCCTGGGCGAGTTATTCAAGATAATATTGTGATAGCCCAAGAAGTAGTCCATAATATGAAACAAAAGAGGATCAAAAAGAAATTCATGGCCATTAAAGTTGATATGGAGAAGGCTTATGATCGGCTTGAATGGGATTTTATTAGAGATACTCTTGTTTTGATCGATCTCCCTTCAGGTTTTGTTCGCCTCATGATGGAGTGCATTACTACTACTTCTTTCGAGGTTTTGTGGAATGGGGAAAAAACTGAGTCCTTCAAGCCAAGTCGTGGTATTCGTCAAGGGGACACCCTCTCCCCTTATATTTTTGTCCTATGTGTGGAACGGCTTGCCCACCTTATTCAGGATCGTGTATAAGATAGGAGATGGATTCCTATGAGAATTGGGAGAAGGGGTCCTTTTATTTCCCACCTTATGTTTGCCGATGACTTACTTTTATTTGCGGAAGCTTCTGTGAACCAAATGTATGACATTTTAGATTGTTTAGACTATTTTTGTAAAGCATCTGGAGAAAAGGTGAGCACTACCAAGACCTCAATCTTTTTCACAAAGGGAACGGATCCAGGTACCATAAGAGATATCTCCACTCTTTCGGGCTTTTTAGTCACCGAGGACCTAGGCATTTATTTGGGTGCGCCCCTTTGGAAGGAAAGAATTAGTAGAAGAGATTATGATTATATTGTTGAAAGAGTAAAAAAGCAGCTTTCAGGTTGGAAAAGTAATTATTTATCCCTCGTCGGTAGAGTTACTCTTGTCAATTCAATAGTGACCTCTATTCCCCAATTTGCTATGCAATCTGCTTGACTTCCAAAAGCTGCTATTGAAGAGGTTAATAAGCTTAGCAGAAGATTTTTATGGAGGGGTTCTGAGGATAAGAGAAAAATGCACCTTGTTGCCTGGAAGGATGTGTGTAAGCCTAAATGGCAAGGAGGACTTGGTATAAAAAGTATTGCTATTATGAACAAGGCTTTTCTGCTCAAGACTGCTTGGAATTTTAGACATCGAGAGACTCTTTGGACTAGTGTTTGGCAAGCAAAATATGGTGGTAGAGTTGGTGATAACCCAGGTAATTTTTCATCCCCTCTTTGGCGTGCGGTTTGGCCTTTTTTCTGGCAGTTGGGTGGCTTTACCTATTGGTTTATTGGCAACAGAAATAATGTCTCATTTTGGCATGATAATTGGATCCACGGGTTAGGTCCTGTTAGGGAACAAGTTGGCAGAATTATTCCTATTCATTCCTCTAACCTCAAAGTTAGAGATCTTAAAGATGTTAACGGGGATTGGAATTGGAACTTGCTAAATTAGCTTGTCCTTCCTCAAGTGTGCCGAAGAATTGCCTCCATTCCTCCTCCATCTGAGGAAGCAGGGGATGACATTGCCTACTAGAGGTTTTCATCAGATGGTTTGTTTTCAACACACTCGGCTTACAAAGTGCTTAACTCGGAGCTTAGTTATCAAAACGAGAATATTTGGAAGACTATCTGGAATTGTAGAGTCCCTCTTCGAATAAACCACTTGATGTGGTTGTTTGCTAGAGGCAGGTCAGATGCAATATAGCTTCCTCAAAAGTTTGTCCTCATTGCTTAAGAGCGGACGAGACATGTATGCATGTTTTTAGAGATTGTCCTCTTGCAAAATCTCTTTGGGTTGCTTTAATTCCTCAGGATTGGAATTGGTTTTTCACATCATCCAAGAATGATTGGATGATTCTTAATCTAAAAATTTGTAGTCGGATTAGAAATTGCAACTGGAGTTGTTTATTTGCTTGCACACTTTACTGGCTTTGGACGTGGAGGAACAAAGAAGATAATGAGGGTGGTTTTAGAAGACCGACTAATGGAGAGTTTTTTATTACCAACTATGTTAGTAGTATTACAAACGCTTGGATACGTGCTCAGACAGCATCTGGGGTGTTGCTGAAGACTTTGCGTTTCATTGGTTGGTCTCCTCCGACTAAGGGTGTTGTGAAGTTAAATGTAGACAGGGCTTGCAAAGGCTGTCCAGGGCCTATGGGTGCTGGTGGCCTCCTTAGAGATGCTTGCGGGGTTTGTTTGGGCAGTTTCTTTAATAACATCGATATGGGCACATCAATTGAAGCTGAAATCTGGGCTCTTAAGCTTGGTTTAGAGTTGACCTGGAATTTGGGATTTAGGTAGGTTGAAGTAAATATGGATTTTCTCTTGACCATCAAATTGGTGCACTCATTAAAGGGCTCTCGGGGCAGGTTATCACGCTTGGCTGATGTTAAACGTTTGTTAGATAAAGACTGGAGTGTTTCTCTTGAACACATCTTTAAAGAATCCAACAAAGCTGTTGACTGGCTGGCGAATTGAGCTGTGTCTCAAAGATTATCCTCTTCTTTTTTTCGAGTTCTACCTCCAGGGTTGATTAAAATTTTTAGTAGTGATGCTATGAGAGCTACGTCTCCTAGAGTCTCTTCTTTGTAACCTTCTTTTTTTTTTTTCCTCTGTTTGGGTCTTTGACCCCGTTCTTCTACAAAAAAAAAAAAAAATTTCTTAATTAGTCTTTTTTATGATATTATTTGCTCGATTTCTTGTAATAAATAGATATGTCATACCCTAAGAAATAACACAGAACTAAAGGCAATAAAAGATAATAAATCAGAAAATTAAAACGTCCTAAAATCGTGCTTAAACTCCAAATCTCCTGAATTTCTTGTTTCCTTTTTTTGTAAGGTGCTAGAGATTTGATATTTAAACCTCATTAATTTTGATTGTTACTGCATGCCTCTCATCTTTACCTATAAATTTGAGTGCCCTAGCTTAAATTTCTTCACAAGATAATACGTTCAACAAGTTAACAGGGCAAGAAAAAACAATGGCGAAACTTAATGTTTTGTCACTTTTTCTCGTTGTGTTTCTGATCTTCTTCTCCATAGGTTTGCTCAGTTTTTTCTTAATCTCTACAGTTTTGGTTTTCTAATATTCACCAAATTAATTAGTCCACTTTTAAACAATCCTTATCCATGTTAAGTGATATATAGCTTTACATATAATATCTAAAGATGTTTTAGTACGATGCATTTTGTATATTAGTTTGCATGGGTCTTTTTTTTCCTTTAATTTTGTATTCTAGATTTATTCTTGTGAAGTGCTCATATTGCAGGCCTTCTTTGTTCGACAAGAGAAAAATGCTCCGTTGAATGTGATTAAATCGGTCGTTACTTAATTGTTTAATCAATTTACAAGTTTTTGAAATTTTTATTTGTAGAACAAAATGGTTTGTAACGTACTTGCTTTTATAGTACGCATGTATCAATTTTTGGTAACATTTTTTTTTTTTTTTTTTGCTTTTTCTGCGTTTTTTTGAATGTTACATCTTTTTAGGAGATTGTTCCCAATCGCAATGCTTCATTGCGTATTACATTTTTTTTTTTTACTTATCTTAATTTTTCAAAAAATACTCTTATTATTATGAATATTATAAAAATAGATTTATAATGTCCTTTTTGTTGTTTGTGATCATTTGTGATGCAGAACGCACTCGTGAGGTGGCTGCGGGTGGATGTTGCCGAAACTATAAACATATTTGTAAGGTTGGGGTTCGTAGGACAAACCATACATGCAACGAGACCTGTAAAAATAAACATTTATGCAGTGGAGGCTTTTGCAAGCACGATCGTGGTTATACATGTCATTGCAAGTGTGGTGGTGTTTAGTATGTGTCCTACGTACTATATCCAAAGCAAATATGAATCTTAATAAATAAGATCACAACTCCGATAATTGTGAGTTATCAATATTCTTGCTTTTGTTATTACATTTTTATTTTCTCTATATGAATTTTTACTGTCTTTAATCGTCCCTTGTTTTTATCAAGTTAGCCAATAACGTTTTTATCCATATTTGTGGAAAGAAAGAAGTCAAATAAATTGCCTTACGAAGAGGCATTATGCAGATCAACTTTGTAAATTTAGTTATTTAATTTTTTTTTAATTCTGAGATGTCAAATTTAGAGTTAATTTTTAAAGAAAGTGTAAGC
>CAMOHE010047637.1:0-30696 GCA_946598075.1 Artocarpus hirsutus
AAGATTATATTCTATTTAATTTTACATTTAATTATTTATTTGATGATTGTTCCAGTATATTTTTATATGTTTATTTAATTTACGCAAGTTCTTTTAAGATTGAATAATTTTCTAAATGTAGTCCTACTGAGCCTTTCGCTCACATTTTACCTGTTTTAAAATCTTAATCCTAGGTGGATATCAGCATAGGTTTGGAGAAGAGTCCGCCGACCGGACCTACGATCAGTAGAAGTATTTTGGTAGGTCAATTTATCATTCAAGGCATGTAAGACTTAAACTTTTCTTTTATTCTGGACTGTGGTTGTATCATAATATTGTCAGTACTATATGTGTGTGCACAATATGTGGGCTAGTGGGACTCATACGCGTTCCACCCCATAATCAATTATTTTAATGTTATTTCTAATTGTTTAATTATCATGGTAATTCATTTACTTCTTTAACTTATTTATTCAAACGATTTTAAAATTATCACCTTTTTTATTTATAAATTTCATTTTAAAACCCTGATTTTAACCAAATCTTTACTTAATTAACTTAATTGGACCACCACGTCACCTCCCGTACTCCGGGGTGTGACAATGTTCTAAATGATTTGTGAGAATATGTTTGAACTTACTAAGCGAAAGCTCATTAAAAGTTTCTTCATGCTGTAGGTAGCCTTACGGGTGACCAGTAGGACCCACTAGAAGAGCTGGGTGCAACGGAGAGCAGATGCGAAGATTTAGGTATAGATACCACCATGGTTTTGCATCCGCTACTTAAAGAAAAGGTTTTCTATTGTTCAATGTAGTGTTTACGAAGTTTTAAGAAAATGAGAGTTTTAAGATATGTGTTAATAAATGGTCCTTGTTAAGTTTTAAGGAACGATTTGAAATAGTTTTAAAAGCAGATGTTGAGCGAGGTCTCAACTTAAATGGTGACAAATGTCGCAACAGTTTCTAAATACGTTTTAAAGAAAAAGAATGTTTAAAGAAAAAAATTTTATTTCAGTATTTTTTCTTACTAAGTAAGTCAGATTACTGTTTAAGTGAAAACGTTTTAAGTAAGTAAAGTGACTACCCGAAAAGGCTAGTCGTCACAATATACCCCCATGTCCCAACACTTGTCAATTAACGTCTGTTAGATATTATTCAAAAGTTTGATACACGCACTGGCACCCTCTAATTAAATGGGCCACCGTGTTATATACATAATAAATAATTCAAAGTAGTTAGAAGTACTTGCATTTATATAATAGGATCATCATCATTATTATTCTTAATAATTTTTTGATTTTATAAGTTATTTTAATTTTTTTGGTGATTTTAGTCCTGAAATTAACATTGAATGAAGTACTAATGGATTTTGACATAGACGATAACATCCATATAGTAAAATAACTAAAAATTTATAGAAATTGTTATATTAATTGAAAAATGTATTCTAGCTTTCAAAGGATTTTATCTACATTAAACATATCATTTGCACTCAATGTAACTATTCTATAAAATTTTGTTATATATTGTGCGAAACGAATATGAGTACATCTGTTGAATTTCAAAAATCCTTTGTCAATTTCAATATTAGAGATTAAAATTGTCAAAAAATAATTTTTAGAGAGTAATTTGCCAAAAAAAAATCAAAAGCTATAAAGGGACACAAAACTAATAGTTCTAGAACAAACAGCGCTAATAACCCATGGAATAAGAATAAGCTTTATTGTTGTATTGATGTATTCATGTATGGGTCACTTCAATATTACATTTTCAATACTGTATCGACAAATATATGCACAAAACATGAAAAACAAATACAACATGTGAGTAGCTCAACTGCAAAAAAAATGAAATAAACTAAGTTACATTTTCTGGTTGTATAGGCAAGGCACAGGAGGTGAAGTAAAGGTGGCTATTCCATAGGCATTTTCGCAAAATGAAATAACCTTGTTCCCCGACGCCGCTGGCACTAAACTAATCTGGTCCATTACTATGTTATTGCACCCCAACGACCCACAATCCAACGTAATTGCTTGCTTGGACATTGAAGTGCCAACAAAGTTCTTATATGTCACATTGCTAATCTTCACATCTTGATTCTACATAGAAGTAGCTATTATTAATTTATCTTCTTAAGAATTCTATATTAGAGTACCAAAAAAAATTACTAATGAAACTTAGTTAAAATATGGCAAGTTTATAATTGTGCTACCAATACTTTTTTTTGTTCTTTAATTCTCCAAAAGTTAAATAAAAGGGAAGATATTCCTTTTGAATATATATATATATATATATATATATGAATTCAATTATAATTTTACAATACATATATATACCTTGGCAGTACCCGCTCCAAGTGCTCTATAGTTCTGATCAATAATGATGGGATTTTTGGACCCAAAAATTGTGATGTGCTCAAAGGAGATGGCGTTAGCATGTCCAAATCCTCCCTTTGTTTTGAACATGCACAAAAGAGAAATATTAAGCAAAAGGATCTGAAAGAACATTCTTTTTTTCAATCAAAAATTGTAATTTTTCTTTTTGGTTTAAGAGATCTCGTTGTGTTGTTTATCGATCAATGCTTATTATTACCTTCCAAGTCTTGATTCTTGCACAATTTGTAGTTCCATTGCAGCTGCATTTCCGAACATGCACTTCTTTCACTATGTTATTGCCTCCTCCATTGCCTAAACTTCCAATGCTACATTTCTCACGCGGTGACGAGCACAGAAATATTAGAATACACGATATTTTTGCAAAGGACGATATACTAATAGCCATTAGATAATAATTGATATATTTGACGATTCCAATCATTGTATTGATTTAAGAAAAAAAAAACATTGTAACAAGCTTGATTTGAATATGAATTTGAATTATAATTTTGTTGTTCAAGCCGTGTTGTCTATCAGGCTTATAAACATGTTAGTTTAGCTATAGCTAGCTCTTATTTTCGTGGCTTTTGAAGCTTAAAAAATGTTGATTAAGAAATAACAAATTGTAACGGCAAATGTTATCCTCCAATTCTAGTGCTTTTTTTTATTGAGAATTTTGTTTTGAAAATGCAATTAACTTGTATATGTTATATGCGTAGATACGTCTTTTCTTTAAAAAAAGATCATATATATATATATATATATATATAGACGTATATGCTGTACCTAATTCCGTGACCTGGTCCACATGCTACATGGTAGACGTTAATATAAGACGAGCCGGTTTTAATAGAAATACAGTCGTCACCTGTAGAGTAAATGTTGTTGATTAGTGCAACAACTAATAATGATATTAACAATATTGTTTTTTTTAAATAATTCTAAAAAGAAAAAAAGAAGAAGAAATAATTACCAGTTCCGATAAAAGATTCAGATATGTTAACGTGGGATGAGCTAGAGATGAGAATTCCATCAGTGTTGGGACTTGTTTCAGGTGCACGTATATGAACATGGGCGACTTGCACATTATGGCAGTTCTCAAGGCTAATGTGTTTGTTTGGGCTGTTTAGTGAAGTGAATCCCTCTAGTCCAAGGTTGTCACAGTTGTCGAAACTTAAAGACTGCAGATAATTCATATTATAAAATAATATTCACGTTAATATCAATGTATAGTTAAGGACTGACTCTAATCAATATTTCATTCTCTATTTTAATAAACTTTGAATCTTTTTCTTTATATATTGTTAGTTTTTATAAGAACACACGGGGAATTACATTTATTTTTTATTGAACAAAAATCTCATATTTAATAGTGACAACTTTTTTTTTGCTCGTGATCCCACTACTTACCCTAGGTGCTGCGCAGCCTCCACCTCTCACCTGCAAGGGAAAAAGAAAACAGAAGAGGTAGTAATTTTTTATGACAAATTTTCTGGTACGAACCGAAAAAGATATCCATAAGTGGGTATTTGTTTTTTAACCATTAGATCTGTGAAAAAAATGATTACGACTAGATCTAACGGTTTTAAAACGTGCACCACCGGTGTGAGTTGTATTGGAGAAGTTTCTAATTTTCAAGCCTTAAAAAAAAAATGAAGGAAAAGTATTAATCTTGGTAATAATCATTAACGGAGAAAATTATGTATAGTACATTGGCGCCCTTATTCCACCACATGGCACCGCGACCATCAATTGTTCCTGCTCCACTGATGATCAGATTGTTTACGTTCATGAAATGCAGCCATATTCCATTTTTGCACGCAGATTTCCATCCAGAAAGAGTCTGTGGTGCCACAATGTTCCCGTCGATCTAACAATAAAAAGGGACTAATGAATTCAAGAATGAATTATCACCCAAAAAAAATTGCTAAAGGATCAATTTTGATTCTAGTAAATAGAATAGGAATCACAGATGTCATAAAACAAAAACAAAAGGCATTTACAACAATTGGAAAAGAATCCAATTTCTTTCCTATTGTCTCTTAAACTTAGAAATAATAATTTTACCATTTTAATTATCAAAATACCCTTTTATATAATTAAATAATCATTGAATTGTAACTTATTAAAAGTATATAAGTAAATTTGACATTCACTTTTTTTATCCCGAAACATTCAATACCAAGAGTGTGAGTAAGGATTGACATTTTCTTTTCTTATTACTTCCATATATTATATGGGGCCTCCTAAACTCTTATTTTTGCAAGTAAATTCACGATTAAAGGAGAAAAAGAGTGTGAATACGGGCAAGGTAAATGTGCCCTTAATCCTTGATTAGAGCAGTCTTAATAAAAACGATTCATCATAGTGAATATTAATAATCTCTTTAGATCTCTTGAGAAAATTGTTACCTGAATGCGGATGCTATTGGACTTGCAGGGACCGTTGAATGTGAGAGGCTTGAGCAAGTATGTCTTGCCACTTGGGACTTGAACCGTTGGTGTGCCTGTGCTCTTTCCACACGCTGTGTTCCAAGCCTTTAAGAAAGCCTTTTGATATATACGCACGTGCACAATTCAAAACACATGATATTTATATCATTAGAGATCAGAAATTAGTGTCACATAATTTACATGATGTTTCTCATGCTCATAAATAAATAAATAAATAATGACATTACTTGCGAATCATCTTTTTGGCCATTTCCTGAGGCATTAAAATCTAGCACGTCGTAAGTATTTTTTTGGTGATTATATGCAAGGCCTAAACAACATGAGTAGGCAGTGACTAAAAGCATAATCAAAAAGCTTCTCACGTCCTGCAAAAGAATTTATACACATAATAACGTCTTAGTATATATATCCCATATATATATATATATATATATATGTAAATCGTAAGAAAGAAAATAGAAGGCATGTGTAAATATATTTCTCACCATTGGCGAGAACGAGGAACTAACAGAAAAAAAAAAAGGTGATGATTTTGTAGAGGATGATTATGTGGAATTGGATGACCTCCTCTCTTCCATTTCCTATAAATATATATAGGGGTGTTTGACTGAGGTCTCATTTTTTTTTTTAAGGTCTTTCATTTTCATTTTAGGTTATAAATAACAATTCTTATCACAGCATTCACCAAATCGGCCTTAAGTTTTCATCTTGTTAGATTTCATGTCAAACCAGGACTACTTCTCTTTCTTTTCTCTTCTTGGCGAACTCGGCATTGATATTACTCAATAGCAAGAAAAAAAAAAAAAAAAAAACAGGGATTATTACTTGTATAGTTATAAACTCGGTAGATAAACTGTGGGCGTAAAGGTTTTCTCAGGATTCTTGCTTGTGTTGTTGGCCATGAATCTCGAGCAATTAAGCGCAACTTATTTTAGATTTTCTTAACTAGATTTCAAGTCTTTTACGTTCTTCCGTTTATGGAGGAGTATCATGCATGCAAAGAAAAAATTTGGATTGGATTTTCATTGATTAAAATTTCTAAGATTAGCTAGCGGTCTGAATAGGAATCCTTGGACTAAATGAGTGTACGTCCCGAAGCCATAAAATCTAGTGCAATTAACTTTTCAACAGCATTATACCACACACTAATGCTCCGTTTGGTAAAAAAGGAAGAAAATATGAGAGAAGAGAAAACTATAAAAGAAAAAAAAATAAGAAAATTAAAGATTTTGAGTTTTTTTTTACTTGTTTGGTATGTGAAGGTGGAAAGAAAGTGATTTTATGTTCTCTTGTTTGGTATTGCAAGAAAAACCCAAAGAATAAAAAAAAAAACTACTATTAATACAATTACCATTTTGCTCAAATATATTATTTTAGCTATTTCTCTAATTTAGCACCTAAATTCTTTGTTGGGATTTTGATGAAAAAAAGGACAAATTGATAATTTTACTTTCTTTACATTGCTGTCAAACTTTTCCTTACCAAATCCGCCTATATTTAAAGAAATCAATTTTGATAGTACCTACATGCTATTTCTTCTGCCTATTTTTTCTTTTCATTCTAAGTTTTTTTCTATCAAACACCCCATCATATCAATTTTTATCCTAAAATTATTTTAATGTTTTCTTTCCTTTTGCTATTCACTCATGCCAATCAGGGCTAGAGTTGACTTGTATTCAAAAGTCATATCTTTGCCGAGTGCTTTGTAGTGTTCACGGACAAAGCACTAAAGGTTCTTTAAGCTTTGGCTCTGAAAAAAAATTCTTGCAATTTTTCGTTTCAATCTGCCCCCTGAAAATGAAATTTTATAATTAGAGTTTTTCCATATATTTTTAAATTATTTCCATTATCTTGGCAATATTAAATTTATATATTCTCATATTTTAAAAAACTTTTTTTGATAGGAAATTTTTTTTTGAAATGTTTAGATTATGTTGTATTAAATTTTGGATTTTAAATATACTAATAATCCAACCTTAAAACTTCAACACAAGAAAAAAACAACTATATTATTATATGAATTCATAATTTTGTAGATTTTAAATTTTAGAAAGTGAATTAAACTATACTAAAGTGTGGTTCATTTGAAAGAAGAAATAAAAAAATTAAAGAGACGCTAAGAGCTTTAAAACGAAGAATATTTATGCGGTTACTCTCCTTCAAAATTTTAGTTTAACTCATGTCAGCTTTGTAAAATATCTTTTGGCTCTGCGACTGTTATAGTTTATATCTAGTTTATTAAACTTGTAAATGAACATGGATGTATCACTACATAAAAAACTAGGGGTGACAATTTATGTTGACGGGTCGTATTAATGTCGGCTCCCTTATTCATCGTGTCATACATGATCCAATTATTAAGGGTCTGTTTAGTATCATTTATTTAAATGACTTTTTGTTTTTAAAACAAAAAAAGTGGATTTTTTAAAAAAAATACGTTTAGTAAAGCCAAGACTCACCGTTGAGGTTGTGTTTGCAGGCTGGGTTCATTGTTGGAGCCAGGACAGTAAGCCATATTTGATATCGAGGTTGGGATGACTCACCCCATGGATGCAAGTTGGACTCACCGTTGGGGTCGAGCTAGCAATCAAGATAGGCTCCAAAACTAGGATTGAGGTCCAGTTTAGGCAACGGGAATGGAGTTGAAGTTAGGTCCTAAATCACGGTTGGGATGTTAGGTTCAGGTTCCAAGAGTGCGGTTAGGGTTTTACTTCAGGGTCGAGGTCAGAACTAGTGTACATTGCCTCAAGAAAGGGGCCTAATTAATTAATCTAAAAAATAACCCATAAGAAAACATATGAAAAAGGGAAAAAAGAGTATAAAATCAATAGTATGTTGTCTCTAAATAGCATGATTTTGAATGTAATTATTAAAATAAAAGGACCAGCAACATGTTTTTCTCAATGTGAACAAAAGCAATATTACATTGTAATCACAACAAACTTAATAAAATGAAGCAAGTTCTTTGTTCAAATAAATTATAGTTATTGTCTTTTCCATCATTTTCATCAAAAATTTAGGGTTGATTAATTGGCTGCGAAAGAACCAAATTGTTGGCCTTGGACAATGATCTAATGTAAATTTTTTTTACTACCAAATTGGTCAAAACTTAAAAAAAAAAAAAATCCAATAGCCTTTAACCATTAACTAGTCCATTTTGTTATTTTTCAAACTCTTTTTAAAGAAATAACATTGTCTAATTTTAACAACTTAAAAAAGAAAAAAATCAAAGTGAAACTGCCATTTAAGCAATCTCGCCTGGTTTTAAACAATGGATCTTAGAACCTGATCCTGACCTTGACCCTAAAAACTTGACCTTGACTCCGGTCCTAAATCCTAACTTTGACGTTGAACCTATAACCTGACCTCAACTCTAGTCTCAGAACTTGACCCTAGTCTAACCCATGTCCCTGTCGCTGGTCCTAAAACCTAACCTGACACCAACCTAGTCTTGAAACACAATCCCAACACTCCGACCTAGACCTTGACCTTGACCTTACTCAGAATCCTAACCCCAACACTGACCCTGACCTCGACCCCAAACTTCGACCTTGGTTATGAAACTCGACATGACCCCAACCTAGGTTCCAAAACCTAGACCTAGACCTTAACCTAGTTGTGAAACCCAACCCCAACCTTAATTCCAACACCTGACCTTGATCTGGTCTAGGAACATGACCTCAACTTTTAGAACCCAGCCTCGACCCTAATCCAAGAACCTAACCTCAAACCTTAACACAGGTCCCAGAATCCGACCTAGACCCTTACCCTCATTTTGAAAATCCAACCTCAACCATGTTCCTAGAACGCAATGTCAACCTTTTCCCTAGTCTTAGAACCTGACTTGACTTTATATTGATCCTGAAACCTGACCTTGATCCCAGTCATAGATCCTTACCTCGTCAAATTGAGTGACTTAACCTCAATGTAAGTTTGATCCGCCAATCTAAACCCATCAATGTCCCCAAGTCAATGATATTTTGGTTCTTGTTAAAAAAATTGTATCAAAATAATTATTACTAAATGTACTTTTTACCAAACTCTTTTTTGTTCAAAAAATGGGTACTAAAAACAAAAAAAATGAAACCAAACAGAACTTAAACGTGTTAAAGAAGATCAACTTAAATATGACCCATTTATCAATCATGTTAATCATGTCAATCTACATAACCTGTTTAAATTGATATGTTGAATAAAAAATTAATACATTATGATTAATTAAATATGACTACAGCACATATAACAGTTTTATTAGTCAATTTTTTTTATTTTACGAAAAACAAGTAATTTTTGCCTAAAAAATTTTAAAATTTCTATTTGTATTTCATAAAGCAAGTAAAGTTTCTTTGTTGGATCATAAAAATTTTATAATATATCATATATAACTCAGTTTCAAAATATACATATAGTTAATTGTGTCCTGTTTATTGATCATGGCAATCGTCTTAACCTGTTATTTGTAATGACCAAGAAAATTCCATTAATAAAACCTAATATTAAATTGGGTTTAATTAATAAATTTACTCTTAAAAATATAAATTTTTATAAAAATTGTAATTTTTGTAAAAATTACGATGAAGTATGAATGAACGGTATTGATTGTAAATTTTATGGCAAATGTAATGCAATGTTGGATTTGGTAAAATATAGATTTTATGAGTTTAATTACTCATAAATTTGTAAATAATATACATAAAATGAATTTTATATCACGATTGATTGTAAAATTGTGATATAAGCAAATGGGGAATTAGAATGTAAATAGGACATAGAAGTTGTCCAAACCCTAACCTGGATAAAAAGGAGGCCGAAGCAGTATAAGAATACTGCTAAATAAAAATACAGATACAAAAAATGTCATGATTGGCTTCCAAAAGTGAACGAAAAGTAAGTCAAATATTTTTATACAGTTTAAGGATAGAAGGTACACTGATGTGGCCATTGCAGTATAAGAAAAATATTACGTGATGAAAAATTACATTGTGCAAATTTTTGGGCCCCACAAAGTGGACACTCCTTCATTTTCTATCGGGCCACATGTCTAGAAAAGTGGCCCAATCACCTTATGCCACCTAGCGGCATACTCATGGATTATCATGAGTCATCAATGTGGATAAAAAGCATCAAATGCAAAAAATTTCTTAACCTTACACTTTGCAAAAACATCCCCAAACCAAGTTCTAGAAGCAAGTTCAAGGATTTTTCACAAGATTTAAGGTAAATCCTAAACTTTTTAGCAAGTTTTCAAGGGATTTTTCATGGGTTGAAGGGGAAATTAATTCATGGTGTTCTTGCATGAAAATGAAGCCTAGGAAGGAGTTCAAGGAGCCTTGGAAGGCTAGAAATCAAAAGGGTGTTATTTGGGTAAGTTTTGAAATTTCAAAGTTTTGAAATTTATGAATTTTGTTTTGATTTTTGTCCTTTTAAACCCATGTCGGTTCTTGAGCATATATTTCATGAAATTTCATGTATATGTGATGAATGACATGTTTAAGTTGTGAAATTTTGGTTTATGATGCAAAATGATAGTTTTTGCAAAAAATTATATTTTTGTAATTTTGATATTAGTCTTTGCAAAAATGATGTTTGAGCATGATGATGATTTGAATAAGGCATGAAACGGTTTATGCAGGGGTTGATTTGCAATTTTGAAATAGATTTTTACAGAAACGCCCTAGAGGCTAAATTGAAAGAAAAAGTTCTTTCTTAGTAAAATTGAAAAATGGCCAAAAACGTTCCGGTACAGTGAGATTTTCATAAAAGTTAAAACACAAAAGTTGTAAATTTGGATGAAATTGTTAGGCATTATAAACAGTTTGTCAAAAATCTCGATCGATTGTGAGATTTTAATTTTTCAAAGAAATTATAAAAATTGTAAAAAAATTTTAAAAAGGCAAAAATGTCATTTCCTAAAGGATTTTGAATATGGTACTTTAAGCAAAAACGATCCTTGAGAAAAATATAAAATTTTGGTTTAAAAAGGGCAATTTTACCCTCGGGGGTAAACTTGTCAAAATTTTCAGTTTAGGGATTAAATTGTAAAGTTTTATAAAAAGGGGGCATAAGTGTGAAATAAAGAGATACGAGCCACTAGGACATTATTTTAAAATTAATATGTGGCTATTTTTGTTAAAATAATGAAATCGAGCTCGGGTAAGTCAGTAGGGCCATGGAGGGCAAAATCGTCATTTTTGGCCAAATAACCCGAATCGCTCCAAAATGTCTTAAATAAGAAAAGAAAATGATTAAAAAGATTTTCACCCTTCGTAAGTGATGATAGGGTAGAGTTAGATAGAAATAAGAAAACCAGTGGTTTCAGAGTTGTACATGGTTATGCAACTCGACTAATTAAGTAACGAACGTTTTGTAGGAAAACGTAGTAGAATTGGCTAATGGTTTTGTAATTGACGAATAGGATTCTAGGAGCCTAGAAGAAAGGAGACCGAAGTTGATTTTGTAGTACTCAAAAACAAGTAAGTACCCTTCTCACCTACAGTATAAAAATGTAAGTATAGAATGTATGTACATGTATACCTGAGTATATATCAAGGTGTAAACCTATGTGTTTGCTATGAAATGAACATCTAGGGGTATAGTATGGATACCTGTGAATATACAATTAAAGTACCTGAGTGTATAACATGTTATGTATTAGTATGTGCCATATATTATGTACCTGTATGTACAATAATGAATACATGTGTGTATAGAATGATACATACCTATGTGTACCATGATGAATATCTATGTGTATATAAAATAGGTACTTGTGTGTACTATGTTATGCAAACGAATTTATGTACCATGGATAATATGTGATTGTCACACCATGCATAGTATGTCAATCATAATAAATGGACTGGTAAATATGTCACCAAAAATTAAGAAAAGTGTCGTATCGACTCCTAAATCAAGAGGAGTTTAAAGGATAAAGTATGGTCATGATGTTACATAGGCCTAAACAAAAATGCACAATAGTACGAACACTTGGGCCCTAGCTAAAGATAAGAAATGATAATAATAAAGAAAGTTTATAAAGAAGCATAATTGAACCATGCATTCATTTGATTGTCCATGTGGGATTTATGGGACTTATTGGGAGTTAGCTCATTAAGTATTTCATGTTGTAGGTATTCTGAAGAGAAAGTCAAAATAAATCTTAATGATGAGCTGGCGGACGGATGATGTATGCAGATCGGGTATGGAGTTCGCTACTGAATGTTTCCGCTGTGTATATTTTAAGATGTTTTGAAATGAAATATTTAAAAAGAAAAATGTTGGAAAGGTAAGAATAATTATGTAAATATAAATGTGTGAAAGTATTTTGGAAGTTACCAAAATTATTGTAAGTAAATTATTTATTTCCAAAAAAAAGAAAAAAAAATTCTTGAATTTTTGCCTTAAAGTAAGTAAGAAAGAGTTTTATCATAGCCCAAAAAGGTGGGTTGTGACATTATTTATGTAAGGCCATTTAGAATAAACCCAAACTCTTTAATTTCGTGTGGGTTTTATATCGTGTTGTTGTCTCATGACCCAGATTATCACTTCTAGAAGAAACCAACATTGACACCTAACCTTCCCCATTCCCAAAAAACAAAAAAACAAAACAAACAGAACATTGACACCTTTTTTTTTGCATATTCATCTAAAACATGATCATGGTAGAGAGAGCTCTTTTTTCTTTTTCTTAAATTGGCATTGACTAGCAAGAGAAAGTTCTAGATTTATGCAAATTGTTGTTGTTCATGTGAAAAAAGATAATGTTTTAGAAAGATTTCTGACCACAAATCTAACAACTGGCATGTGGTTTGATCAACAATGAATATGACATTTTGTTTTTCTTAAAATGTTTGATATTGTTTTAAGTTCCTTCGGTTTAAGGAGAGACGTTGTCCATCCTAAAAATAGACAGGTTGGATTTTACATTTTGTTTTTGTTTTGAGAAGAAACAAACCGTCTTTTTTGCAATGTGAAATGTGTTATTATTTGAAATTGGAAAACTAACACATCCTCTAGGTTTTTTTTAAAGGCAAAGAAATTGCATTACAAATAAAAGGATTACATACACTAATGTAGACTCAAATAATCTTGCAATACAAGGAAGCTTAACCTCGACCAAAGACCAATTCCACTAGTAAGTTCTAACAGAATGCAAAAGGAGAATCAAATATGCACTAGATTCCAACAATAAAATTCCAAAAGATGCATCAATAATCGAGCACACGTATAGCTCTTTCAATAATTCCTCTACGATTGATAAAACACTCTAATTGATCAAAACTAAGAGACCCAAATTACAAATGTCAACACCATTACCACAAAGAAACACTCCTACAAATGGGACACATAAATGAAATCAAAAAGTAGGAAATCCATTTTCATTATTATAGATTTAAATCCACAACGACAATGCAAGGTGTAAATATCAACGCCATTAATTGAATCCTTTATCTCCCTACACATTAAGATTTCCCATTTTCTTTGAGTTTTACTACACTACCCCTTTAGGTGGATTCAAAGGGTTGGAGTCCAGTGCTGCCTCTAGGCCAGCCGCCAAACTTTCGGCCTCCTAAGAAGGTGCATGAGAGATGATATAGGATTTTCTCTAGGGAATGCTTGATGTTTGCTTGGTTTGGGAGGGCAATTACAAGGCTTAAGGGGATGGTTTCCAATGGGTGTTTGGTTGCCATTTTTTGCAGCGTTCATGCTCCAATAACTTGTACCCATGAGGCTTCGCTACATGGCGGTTGGAGTTAATGGAAAGGCCAAAGCAACGACCTCTCTCTTTGCTTAGCGGTACATTAATGCCCAGATCTCTATGCTTCTTCGGGACTTCAGTTTTTATGGGGTAGTAGAACTGTTCTGGCATTTTTCATTTTTGGTGGAGGTAGGTGTCAATGGGTGATTCTTGCTTGTCAAAGGCTTCCCTCTTTTCTGGCTTTTCTTTGACTTAACAATAAGGCAATGGCTTCTTCGCCCATCCTTGGTAGTAGTCAGCTCGTCTTCGGAGATCTTGTTGTTATCTCTTGGTTTTTACTTATTTGTTTTGGTTTTGCATTTGTCTAATAAAGCCGTTAATGTTTTCTTCATTTAGTTTTAGGGTGTTTTTGTTTTGTTGTTTTCAATTGTAATATCAGAGGAAGTCTCCCTACCTTCCAGTGTAGTCTTTATGATTAATCCACAAGTCGTTGTCCTTTGCAGTGTTGTCATAGGCCTCTATGCTTTTAGTCTATTGATCTTAATCAATGAGAGTCATCCATTTTCCTTAGCGGTGTGTTTAGAAGATCCATCTATGTACTCGATTAATTGTATGCCTCTTTGGCTTCTTTTTTCTTGGAACTTAATATACGTGTTACCCCTTGAATATTTCAATGGAACATACTAATTATTTCGGTTAGTCATTGGCATTAAGTAGCTGAATACATCAGGGTATTTAGCATTTTAATTAATACTTGTCCCTTTTCAAATTTAGAATGCATGCCCTTTTTTTAATATCAATGCCATTATTAAAATAAATACAAATACTATTGAAATGACATGTGTCCTTAGCCAAACAAAAGGCCCCACCAGTGACAAGCTGAGTACAACAGCAAGGAGGACAGAGAAGGCAAATCAGAGCATAACAACCAATGACATGAGCGTGACCTTCGACCACACACTCATGCATGAAAAACCTTAAAGTACCACTGAGGTTGAGAACCCCACACCACAGGCTTGCCGAAATCTTCCTATGCCTCGAGTTGACGAGAGCCCTCAAGCCTCCTTCTCTAACACCTAGCGCCCTTCGACACACCTTGCCAAGCTTCAAATCTATTACATCAGGAGGTCAGAGCCCTAAATTGACTTTGTCATTGGACTGACAATGCACCCAAATAGGACTAGCAAATAGCCAAATGTGTTGGACCAAGGACTCGAGGCATATTTGCCCCAAATGTCACTAGAGTGAACTCATCAAACACAAAAACCACCCCATAAATCCTTGACCACCGTCTAAGGGGCCAAAAGTTTGAACGGGCAGTCAACAACGATGTCAAACCCCAACCCTAATAAGGGGAGTCAAAGAGGCAATGCCCTAAACCAAACAAGAGAAGAAAGAACACTAATTAGTATTGAGTTATTGCTAAATGCTATAAATATAACTATAATATACTTTACAAATGATATGACTTTCGTTTGTCTTTTAAGGCTTTGATGGATTTCTAACAGAACATCTACTTGTCGTCTTCATATTGCACATACTGTGCCATTGTATGTCATTGTTTTGGGCAAAAAGAGAGGCAATTTTCAAGTTCATATGTGATTTTTAGTAAAGAATTTTGATTTGCTTATTTGAGGGTAAAACGACACGTAATGTGTGAGAGGGAGAGAAATAAGCATTTCAAGAAATATGAGAGATGAACATTTTCTGGTTTATACTTTAAATCATCTTCGAAGTAAATGACAATGTCAATATTATATTTATTATTAAAAAGTATAAAAATAGTATACTTGATGTGCTATTCTATTTTGTTCTTCGATGCATAATATTGTTTCAAGTGTTATATTTACCTTTTTTCATAATTATTAAATTTTGAAATTTTTAAAAGTACTTGAAATATTAAAATAAATTGAAGATTAACAATTAAATGAAAAAGTCAATGTATTAACCAATATGTATCAAATGTAATTTTTTAATTAATTAATTTATTATTTATTTAGTTTTTAAATGATAATAAATAAATAAAAATAAATTTAAATGGTCCAATAGAGACATATTTTTTAAAGGGTGTCAACTAAAGGGTATTCATAATTGCTATAACGCTTTAGGAAAAATACCTCTTTTCATGAAAAGTAATGCACATCCTAATGGTTGGTATCGATAAATATCACATAAAAGATGGTCCATATGCCTGTGCAATTTATTTCAAAAATACGCCATCTCTCTAAATTACAGAAGGTTTAAAAGAGCCTTTCATTTCATAAAATTTTTCTTCAGGAATTCTTGCACAGATATTTTCCATTTATTCTTCAAATTATCAATGGCTGAAAGTTAGATTTTTCTTTCTTTTACATTTCTACATTTAGATGATTTTCATGCAATTTGGTTTCTGTATACATGAAAATCATAACTCTGTATAAATGTAAATTTCTAATATTTGGTATCAGAGCTTAGTTTTTTCTCTGCCTTGATATACTTAAATGGAGTTTTTTTAAAATACCCATAACTTTGTTGTATTTGAAATCACTTTTTGATTTTTTTAATGAAAACCAACGTTAGAAATCATTAGAAATTTGATTTTCTAACATTTATGGGTTTTTAAAATGTCAATTTTGATGCCCATAAGGTATAGAAACGACCAGGTCTGCAATTGGACCCAATTGGGTCAAATTCAGGCAAAGAAGACCCAAAATAACAAAAAAAAAAAGAAATCAAGGGCTGAAAAATGACATGTCATTTTTATTGAGAAAAACGACACGTCGTTTTTATTCGGGCAAAGTGGCTAGTCGTTTCATAAAACGACACGTCGTTTTCATCAATGATAAAAAGACATGTCATTTTCAAGGGCTGGTAGCATTTTTTTCCAGGTCGAAACGATACTTCGTTTTGGGCTTAAGGCTCAAAATGACATGTAGTTTTATGGGCAAGAAAAATAAAAAAAAAATCCAAAATTTTTTTTTCCCTTTTTAGATTTTTTTTAAATTGGGTATTTTGGAAATTTTTTTTTAATAAATCTAAAATTAATTTTAATAAAATCCAAAAATTTTTTATTTATGGTGAAATAAAATTTTGAAAATTAATTTTAAATATATTATTAAATTTATGCATACTTTGTTTTGCATGTATTCTTTAGTTGTTATTCTTTTTTAATACATGTAAATTCATGAATATTTTATGCATGAAAATTAAATGTCTTGAGTGATTTGTATAATTTTAATTAATTTAAGAGTAGCCACAACATATTTGATTACATAAAAATTATACATTAAGTTTGCTAAATCACATATAGTTAAACAGACATTAATTGTAACTGATTATGTTTGGTATAATGAAATTTATCCCACAGGAAATTTTATTATATTAAATATGATTGGTTAGGATGAAATATTAAACTATTTTCTTAATTTGCCTACAGGGATTAAGAAATGGAATATAGTTTAATAGTTTCATCATATGGTTGTATGTGAATTTGAAACTTAGCCCATAGGCAGTTTTTATGTCATATGATTCACAATTTTTGTTGCATGATTTACATTGGTAAAACATGACATATAGTTATTAGCTTCAAATTTTGTGACACGGGCATGTATGTTTAATGTATTGCAGTAATTCATCCTGTTAATTTATTTGATATGAATTGTGATATTCCCGAGCTTAAGGGTGATAACTATAAAGTTTGGAAGGAGAGGATTCTCCTTCCTTTGGGGTGGATGGACATTGATTATGCCATCAGAAAGGATGAACCGCCCTCTATTACTGAGACCAACACTCCAGATGATATTAGTCAATATGAAAAATAGGAGCGATCTAATCGTCTCTCGATTATGTTCATAAAAACTAAGATCTCTGGTGGGATTAGGGGTTTGGTTCATCAATACGACAATGTCCAAGAAATACTGAAGGCTATTGATGAGCAATTTGAGTATTCAGATAAAGCATTAGCAAGCACTCTGATCATGTAGATTTCATCCTTGAAGCTTACCGGTATAAAAGGCGTACATGAGCACATCATGCGCATGAGGGACATTACGGCTCAATTAAAGATGCTTGAGGTTGAAATGTCTGATTCGTTCTTGGTACATTACATTCTAAATACTCTACCCTTTGAGTATGATCCCTTTAAGATTTCCTACAACACATATAAGGATAAATGGTCAATTAATGAGCTATTGACCATGTATGTTCAGGAGGAGGGAAGACTTATCATAGAAGATAGAGAGAAAGTAAATTTGGCAACCGAGGGTAAAAGGAAAATCAGACCAAGCAAAAGGGAAAAGGTAAGGCTCCTGCTCATTTGAAAATTAAGAAGGAGTTTGAGTGTTTCTTTTGTAAGAAAAAGGGGTACGTAAAGAAAGACTGCTCCAAATTCCAGGAATGGCTTGATAAGAAAGGCACTCAACTCTCATTTGTCTGTAATGAATCCAATATGATTAATGTTAATTATAATACATTGTGGATTGACTCCGGTTCTACAATCCATGTTACCAATTCCCTACAGGGATTGCAAAACTTACAGAAGCCAGTGGAAGTGAGCAAAGCATCTATTGTGGAAATAAGATGCACTCACATGTGGAGGCTATAGAAACATACAAACTAGTCTTAAGTAATGGCTTTATTTTGTATTTGGAAAAGACATTCTATATTCCTAGTTTTTCTAGAAATTTAATTTTAGTTTTCAGACTTGTATCAGTTGGGTATTCCTTTAATTTTTCATATTCTTCTATCAATTTATTTTATAAATATGATTTTATTGGATGTGGTACTTTGTCTGATGGTCTTTTCTGTCTTAATTTACAATATGATGCCAATTATACTAATATGCATGTTCATGAAAATGTTGGTATTAAGCGATGTGTTATAAATGATGAATCTTCTATGTTGTGGCATCAGAGATTAGGACATATCTCCATTGAGAGAATAAAGAGATTAGTAAATGATATCATACTTAATATTTTAGATTTTACTGATTTTGATACTTGTGTGGACTGCATTTAGGGCAAGTAGACCAACAAGTCAAAGAAGTGTGTCAAGAGGAGTTTTGATTTATTGGAAATCGTACATACAGATATTTGTAGTCCAGACATGGACACGTACTCTCAAAGGTACTTCGTCTCTTTCATAGATGACTACTCACGATACATGTATCTCTACTTGCTTAACAATAAAAATGAAGCACTAGATACTTTTAAGGTCTTTAAAGTAGAAGTAGAGAAACAATGCGGAAAGCAAATTAAGATCGTGAGATCAGACAGAGGCAGAGAGTACTATGGTAGATACACTGAGTATGGACAAGCATCTGGTCCCTTTGCTAAGTTTCTTCAAGAACATGGAATCGTTGCCTAATACACTATGCCTAATTCTCCAGACTAGAATGGTGTAGCTGAAAAAATAAACTGAACATTAATGGACATGGTCCGGAGCATGCTTGCTAGCTTCAAACTTCCTGAGTTCTTGTGGACTGAAGCTTTTAAGATGACAGTGTATATATTAAACCAAATTCCAACCAAGGCTGTCCCAAAGATGCCTTTTGAGTTATTCAAAGGTTGGAAACCAAGTTTGCGACATGTATGTGTTTGGGGATGCCCGTCGGAGGTAAGAGTTTATAATCCACAAGAGAAGAAGCTAGACCCAAGGACCATAAGTGGTTTTTTGGTTGGTTATGCTGAACGGTCTAACGGATACAGATTTTATTGTCCATCTCATAGTACTAGATTTATGGAGTCAAGGAATACAAAATTTCTTAAGAATCACTTAATTAGTGGGAGCGATCGATCTTGGAATACTGTTCTTGAGAAAGATCATACAGATGCTCAACCTTTCACTTCTTATGATAGATTGATTGTTATACACAACACGCCTAGAGTTCAAATGCGTGATGAGCAACAAGAAGTCATTCAAGTTCCACAGACTGCTGATCATGAAATAGATCTAGCTGAATAATAGATACAAGAACCTGTTGAACAGTCTGTTGAACAACATGCTCCTTAGGAAAATGTTGAACCAACATTAAAGAGATCTACTAGAGAAAAGTGATCGGTGATATCTAGTGACTATATTGTGTATCTGCAAGAGTTTGATTACAATGTTAGAGCCAAAAATGATCCTAAAACGTTTTCACAGGCCATGAGTTCTAAGGAATCTGACTTTTGGTACAATGCCATGAAAGACGAAATAGATTCTATGGTATCTAATAGAGTCTGGGAACTCGTTGAGTTGCCTAATGGTGTAAAAGCCATTGGATGTAAGTAGGTCATTAAAACAAAGAAAGACTCATTGGGCAACATTAAGAGACATACGGCAAGACTTGTTGCTTAAGGATTCACTCAAAGGGAAGGAATTGACTATATGAAAACTTTTTCTCCTGTATCTAAAAAGGATTCTCTTTGAGTCACTATGGCATTGGTCACCTATTTTGATCTGGATTTGTATCAAATCGATGTGAAAATGGCCTTTCTCAATGGTGATCTAGAGGAAGAGGTTTATATGAAACAACTAGAAGGATTTTCCTCTAGTGGCAGTGAGCATTTAGTCTGCAAGATTAAGAAATCCGTATATGAATTGAAACAAGCCTCTCGTCAGTGGTATTTGAAGTTCCATGACGTCATCTTTTCATTTGGTTTTGAAAAAAATATCATGGATCAATGTATATACTAGAAGGTCAGTGGGAGTAGGATTTGTTTCCTTGTGCTATATGTGAATGACATATTACTTGCAACTAATGATAAGGGTTTGCTATATGAGGTGAAGTAATTTCTCTCAAAGAACTTTGAAATGAAGGATATAGGAAAGGCATCTTATGTCATTGGCATTAAGATCCATAGGAATAGATCTCAAGGCATTTTGGGTTTGTTTCAAGAGTCCTATATCAACAAGGTTCTAGAGAGGTTTCAGATGAAAGATTGTTCACCAAGTGTAGCACTCATTGTGGAGGGTGACAGGTTCAATTTAAACCAATGCCTGAAAAATGAGCTCAAACAGGAACAAATGAAAAACATTCTATATGCTTCAGCTGTGGGAAGCCTAATGTATGCTCAAGTCTATACAAGATCTAACATTGCATTTGTTGTGCGAATGTTGGACAGATATCAAAATAACCCAGGTGTTGACCACTGGAGAGCTGCAAAGAAGATGATGAGATACCTTCAAGGGACTAAAGATTACATGCTCATGTATAGACGGACTAATGATCTAGAGGTGGTTGGATACTCCGACGTAGACCTCCTGGCTGTGTTGATTCGAGAAAATCAACAACTGGTTATGTTTTCATGTTTACAGGTGGAGCTATATCTTGGAGGAGTACGAAGCAAACTTTGATTGTTGTTTCTACTATGAAGGCTGAGTTCGTCTCTTGTTTTGAAGCTACTTCACATAGTGTATGGTTAAAAAGAAGATGATGAGATACCTTCAAGGGACTAAAGATTACATGCTCATGTATAGACGGACTAATGATCTAGAGGTGGTTGGATACTCCGACGTAGACCTCCTGGCTGTGTTGATTCAAGAAAATCAACATCTGGTTATGTTTTCATGTTTACAGGTGGAGCTATATCTTGGAGGAGTGCGAAGCAGACTTTGATTGTTGTCTCTACTATGAAGGCTGAGTTCGTTTCTTGTTTTGAAGTTACTTCACATAGTGTATGGTTAAAAAGTTTCATATCCGGGCTTAGAATTGTGGACTCCATTTCTAAGCCATTGAGATTGTACTGTGACAATTCAGCTGTGGTATTTATGGCCAAGAACAACAAGAGCGGTAGTCAAAGTAAATACATCGACGTTAAGTACTTGGCTATAAGAGAACGTGTTAAAGAAAAGAAAATGGTCATTGAACACGTTAGCACTGAGTTGATGATTGCCGATCCTTTAACTAAAAACATGCCACCAAAGATTTTTAAGGATCATGTAGTACGAATGGGACTTGGTTCCATGATGTAAATTTCATTGTATGTACATTTGGTTATTTTTATGAAACTCTTATTTAATTTTGCTGTTTTCTCATATTCAGTTATTTTGAGAAAAAATAAATTAAGTTGGACCTGAAATAAACATAAGGTTTATTCATTAAGTTACGTTACTATTTATGAGATAGTATTAAGGGATGTAATGCATTATAATACATGGAAGATAATACCCATTATAAGAGGACCTATAGCCATGATTCATGTGTTTATTCCTAAAGTTTGAGATTGGTTGCATTTGGTTATTTAGAAAATATATGTGAATTAAGTGGGAGAATGTTATTTTTTAATTAATTAATTTATTATTTATTTAGTTTTTAAATAATAATAAATAAATAAAAATAAATTCAAGTGGTCCAATAGACACGTATTTTCTAAAGGGTGTCAACCCAATGGTTTTTAGAATTGCTGTAACGCTTCAAGAAAAATACATCTTTTTTATGAAAAGTAACGTACATCCTAATGGTGGATGTCATGTAAGAGAGGGTTCCTATGCCTGTGTAATTTATTTCAGAAATACACCATCTCTTTAAATTATAGAAGGTTTAGAAAAGTCTCTCCTTTTACAAAATTTTTCTTCAAGAATTCTTGTACAGATATTTTTCATTCATTCTTCAGATTATCCATGGCTGGAGATTAGATTTTTCTTTCCTTTACGTTTCCACATTTAGATGATTTTCATATAATTTGGTTTATACATATATGAAAATCATAACTCTATATAAATGTAAATTTCTAACGTCAAATACTAAATTTGTTATATGCTATGTTTGGTGATAAATTTGTTTTCAAATTTAACATATAACAAATCTGACATTGTATTAAAAAATCTTTTAACATTTAAATGCTAAAATTTGCTACTACTATATTAATTTAGTATTGTACTAGAGATGTTTGTTTTATTTAAGAATAAAACAATTTCTAATATTTTGACTTATTAGGTTAATTTAAAGACTAACAACCTAAAAGATTAGGAACTTTGGAGCTGCTAACTTTAATTTAAAAAAAAAAACTCCCAAAATGCGATGAAAATGAATTGGCTCGGCTCTAATAAATAGATAGAAAGAAAATTACAAACAGAAAGGGGTTTATAGCCGTCGCTTGCTCGCTGTTGCTGTTGGCTTTTAAATCAAAATCTCTGTGGAGGGTGGAGAAAAGAATAGAAAGTGAGTCACCGGCCATGGCCTTGAACAACGGTCTGAGATCCGTCGCTAAGCAGCTCCTCGCTAGCTCCGAATCGGCTCTATTGTCCAAATCAGGTCAATCCTTGTTCATTTCCTCCCTTCGCGATTCCTCTTGTTTATGGATTTTGGTTCTTTTTTTATTTATTTTTTTCTCTACTATCATGTTAAGGATATTGGGAGCTCTTGATCTTTGTTCATCTATCCTTTCCTCTCTTTCCGAATGAATTGGGTTTTTTTTTGGCTAGGAAATAGGATCCGATTGAATCATCTACTTGAGGTAGTGTGAAATTCATTTCGTGTTTTTTCTGTAATTACTGCAGGCACATGGTCAATTTATAGGGGATTAGGGCTAAAATTTCATTTTATCAAGGCTTCAGGAGTCTGTTTGGAGATATTAGGGTTTGAGAAAATGGGTAATTTTATTGTGTTTCAAAGGGATTTTGGGGATTAAATTGAGAAGAAGAAATCGCAGAAAATATCTAGGGTATGGCTATGATTTTGGGTGTTAATTTTCCAGGATTTTTGTTATCGGAACTACTATGAATGGTGAGTATGTGCGTTTCAGGGCCGTAATACCATAATAAGAGGAAGACGATTGGGATAAAATTGACCAGAGAGATTGGAATTGGGGCTTTTGTATGGATTGTGAAAAATACTATATGCAAAACTTAGGAAGATAACCGTAGTGTTGGTATTTTTAATTCTAATGCGTAAGAGCTACAAAACAAGTCAATCATATATTGTTACATTGAATTGGAAGTAATATACTATAGTCCTTTATTGATTGGCATTGGAAGTTTGTTACTCGTAGATGCTGGGCTGCTTGGGGAGCAAATTTTTTTACTTGTTTTGATTGAAAGGTTTGAAATCCAAAACAATTATAGTCGGTCGTCTGAATGGTGAAGCATTCTGGTTTCATTATTGAAGCAAATTTATGAGGAATGATCAATTATTAAACGATAAACGCGTGTAGATTCCAGTTATTTGTGGTTTGTCTCAATTTTTGATACTTTGATTCTGTATACTATTTGTTTACTTAAGTGTTAATTGCAGTTTAAAAAGTGATTTGTTTTCAAGAGATTAGAACTTAACGTATAAATTTGATTCCATGAGGATTGCTTGTAGCTGGAATTGTTAAACCACTCTCAAAAAGTTCCGTAATCTATTTGTTTATTAAATTTTGATGGATATGCAAACTTACCAGAATAGGTGGGGATTTTTGTCTTTGGACAGGGACTAGAGGGTTTCACTCGACTGGAGTGAAAAGGATGGGAGGAGGACACGGGCATGGCCATGATGAACCTTACTACTTGCACGCCAAACACATGTACAACTTGGACAGGGTGAAGTACCAGAAAGTGAAAATGCCTCTTGCCGTCTTCACTGCCTTTAGCATTGGTGTTGCGGTTCCTGTCTATGCAGTTATTTTCCAGCAAAAGAAGACTGCATCTGGTTAGCTCTTCACAAAATGCTCCGTCATCTGCAATAATAGGGGTGGCTTTTGGATTCCTTTTAGATTATTTTTGTGGATTTGAGCGGTTTGCAGCTCCCTTACAATTTGTTGTTCTCAGTCTTTGCATTTGATTGAACTAAGTTTGGAAATCTGCATCAGTCAATAAGATAATGTTTAATTATGGCTTCGGACCATATGCTTTTCTGAGGGATTGCATCAACATCTCGTGGATTTAAGATGCCTCGTGTGCACGACATTTTTTGAAGTGAAAAATAGGGTGTTTGGGAGCATTGGTTTGAACCAATTGATTCAAACGATCGTAACATGTGAGCGTTTTACATTATAGCTTACTTTTGTTTTATATTTTAGTATTTGAGAATTTTATACTATTTACTTTATACTATTTAAGTTAAACCAATGCTCCAAACATCTTAAAAAAATTCAAGCTATTTTCGGCATTTCAGCACTTTTTTGATGGTTAAATTTGTTTCTTTCTTTTGCTTGGAGTTGAATCCGCTGCTCCATTTCGGGTCAGATACCACAGATACTTCCGAATGCTGTCAAAGTTGGTCTTCTTCCCTGTCTTTTTTTTTTTTTTTTTGCGACAAAATTGGAAAATGTAACTTACTTCACTCTGAGTTTTGTGCCTCTTCACATTTCAAAATAATTCATGGGCATCCATCTTGGTTGTAGAGGTTGGTTTTATAATTAAATTAAATTATGTTAGCATTTAGAAGAGAAGGAGAAAAATGTCAAATTTTTGAAACTTTTTGAAGTAGATATCAAGTTTTGAAAATATTTATAATAAATGTCAGATTTATAATATAAACAACGTATTTTCTTTGTAAATAAGAAATGTTTACATTGTAAACAATGAGAGTTAAATATATTATTTGTGCCATAAATCTATTTATTATGTAAGAATTATTATACTATAAACAAAAGAGTAGATAAATTATTTACTTTATAAATATGACATTTACTACAAATATTTTTCAAACTTAACATTTACTACAATTAATTTTAAAAAATTGACATTTTTTATAATTTTTGAGAATATAATTAACAAGTAAATTTGAATTAACTGGTCCTTGATCACTGTTTTTAGGTCTTAAACTGGCATCAAACTCAAGATCAATTAGATAATTGTTAGTTTGAGGTAATTCAAGAATCGCAAGCATAAACTTAGCAAATAGAAACACAAAATAAAAATACCATATAAAGATTTATAGTGGTTCACGTAAATGAGTTACGTTAATAAGATCTTCTCACTAAATAGTAAAAATCTAATAGAAATACAACTTTTGGGAATTCTGAGAAAGGATTCTAGAACGTGAAAGGAAGTGAAACTGTTTCGGTGCTTGTGAGTAGTAATGTGCGTATGTGGCCACATCATGCTTCAATCTTTCCTCGTCTTAAGTAACTGCTCAGATTGCGGATTATAACTCCCTTTTGCCGGTGATTTACACTAACTCTGCTAATCTCTCGAACGAGTCAGCTACTTTGACCATAGCAACCACAAAGATTTAGTGGACCAAATTCTCTTAGTTGCACTTGCTTCTGTTGATCTAAACGAACACCTCAAGCTCTTAATGATCATTTATATAATTGGGCTCACTTGACTTAATACGCAGTTTGAGCCGTACGCACAGCGAGAAGTTGGGCCTTTCCAAATCAGACCCCAACACTGGTCCCATTATTTCATGAGAAATCGCAACATCAAGAAAAAAATGGTAAATGATTCTACTAAACGACACAATTTTTAAATCATGAAAAATAGAAAACACAATTTAAAATTTTAATGAGCGGCATTCCAATTTTAACCTTTGCCTGCATCTCCAGAAGATTTTGGGGTTCATCTCTCTCGCCCTCTTTGAGATCGACTCTCCCAGTTCCTGTCGCTCACCCTCTCTCAGCCCTCCCCCACCTTAACAACTTCCTCTCCTCTCTTTGCCCTCACTTCATGTGGTGATGGTATGTTGTTTGTCGCTAGCTATGGGAGAAGCTCAGAGAGAGATCTTAGTTTATCATCAAAGAAAATAACACACCCAGGCCAGCGAAGAAGCATGCTACGATCTCGACATCACCAGGATGCAACGACGTTGTCGCAAAGTTGAGTGACGGCGACAAAGTAGATAGGAAGACAAGCGCCGGAACCATAGAAGATGACACCCAAAGACGGAGAAGAAGATGTACATAAGTTGGAGAAGAAGACTGAAATGATCTCGTCATCATTGGGCTGCGACGATGGTCAATGAAGAAAGTGGGGAAGGGTGAGCATAGGGCAATTTTGGTATTCTTTAATTTTATGAGCATTATACTACTGCTTTACTCCTCTTAAAATTCATGCTATTAATTTTCAATACTTCCCCAAATTATGTTATTTCCCTATTCCCCCTTTATGTCATTAGTTTTTCTCTTCTTTGTACCTATTGCTTTCTCTCTCTCTCTCTCTCCCTCAATTTCCACCATTGTTTGAAGCTTGGCAGGTGGATTTGGTGTGAAGCTTGCCATTTTTTGAAGGTCTCCAACCTCCACTTCCTTCGTTCAAAGCTTGTTGTCCTTTGCGCTTGATCTGTTTGTGACGTCTCGAAGGGTGAGAGAGGAAGAGAGAGGGAGAGAAAGGAGAGAGAAAGAAAGGTGGTCGAGCTTATGTGTGAGTCGATTTGCCATAGATGGTTCTCTTCTGCACTTAATTTATGTGAACGTTTTTGAAGGGTGATCTGCTATAAGAAGATGTTGTAGTTTTTTTTTCCAAGGAAGGAAAAAAGAGCAAAATAGCATAGGTTAAACGTTAGTAAATAATGTCATATGGTTTAAATGTGTAATTTGTAGCATATCATGAGTAATATTTCATGTAAAATTAAGAACAAAAATCCTAAAATACCTCTATCTTTTTATCCTTTTTATCTATTACCTTTCTCTCTCGTTAACAACTGAAAATAATGTATCTATCGTGTAAATAAAAATATTCACCGGCGACTTTGTCGGACAGTGAAGAAATACAATATATATTAAGAAATACTGTATCTATCGAGTAATATAAAAATTCACCAACGATTTCGTATAACTGTCGGCAGCTAGAAAATACAATAATTATTGAAAAATGCTATATTTAATGTGCAATATAAAAATTCACCAACGATATCGTCCGACTGCCGATTACCGAAAAATACAATATTTATCGAAAAATATCGTATTTATTATATAAATACAAAAATTTACTTACAACTTCACCGAATTGCAAGCTACCAAAAAATATAATATTTACCATAAAATACTATATTTACTGTGTAAAACAAAATCCTAGTCAAAACACAACCATAAAAAATTACAAAAAAAAAAAAAGAGAAACCACTACACTCAACTGTTGTCCACAAGCTGAAGCCACGTGTCCACTCACAGAGCCCATCCCATAGTGCTCATAATCAGACGATCTAACAAAACTTGTGGCCTTTGTAATGAGTCTTGACCCCAAACCCAGCCAATCGCAAACTGAAATTGGTGACAGAGACGAGATCATGAGATCTGACTTTTACGATGACGAATGTAGTTTCTCTCCATGATTGCTTCGGGCTCTTTCCTAGATTGTGATGGATTTCTCCTAGGTCACAACGAATAAGAGATCGACATTGTGTGGTTCCTCTTTTTTTTTTGACAGAGCAATCAGCAATCTAGATCTCCATAATAACGAGCTCTACGAAACTTGCAATAATGACCTTTCCATGGTAATGCCAGCGACAATGGATGGTGGCGACAAAGAAGAAAGCAAATATGGTGAGAAGGAGGTACAACTCGAGTGAGAGAGGAGAGTTGCATGAGAGACTATAAAGAAAGGGGTATTTTAGGTATTTTACCATTACAGCTTTGATGACTTGCTATTATTTACTAAACTTTAAAATGTCTTGACATTGCTTTCATTAGCACCATACAAAATTGTTATTTTTTATAATTTCTCTTTTTTGTTCTCTTTTTTTAAGACTTACAAAGATAATTTCAAAATTTTGTATCGTGATATATATGGATTTATTATATTTGACCTATTTAGTAAATTTCATTAAACTTTATGCAATTTATTTTTTATTCTCTTGTATAACTAACTTATTTTTTTTTTATTTTTGTCATTTTATTTTTTTGGTTTAATTTCACAAATATTAATTTTGCAGCATTCTTTTTCAATTTTCAGACTTCTTTGAGAAAATTTTAATCACACTACTTTTAAAGAATATAAAGACATAGTCGGTCATAAGTATTATGTTACGGTTAGACAAACATGTCTTATCTAAAAGTATTTTAGATTTTTTAGCTTGGAGAAACGATATGAATCGAAAGAAGAAAAATAAAATAGCAGAACACAATAGTGATAGTAAAAAAAAACAATACACTATCTAACTTTGAGAATATTACATGTTATGTCACACTTTTAAAAGTTGTATTTATTTACGCTACACCTAGAAAAGTTTAGGTTACACTATCATTAATATTGCATGTTAAATTATACCAAAAATAAAAATGTAGCAGTTGTAAAGAGTAAATCTTAAAAAATAACATTTATGAAAATTCCTTATCTACTTTACTCTTTTTTTTTCTCTTGCTGAATTTGGCCTAACTGCATGTTATATAAGTCCACAACAAGTGTTATTCAACATCGCGTTCGACACTGCATAACAGGCTTCTTTTCAAGTTTATTTGTAAAAATTACACAATGTGACTATTTTTTAAGAAATTAATTAAAATCTGTCTTAGTTTTACAAATATCATTAATCTGTCCTTTTTTTAAATACATATATTGAAAATTCAAAAATACCCTCTAAGTAGACTTTAACATGTATTTATTTTTTAATAGATTTGCTTATTTTTCTTATAATTGAGTTGTTGAAAAAAAATTTGATATTACAGAAGTACATATACACTTGATTAATTACAACATAACTTAAAATCCATGTCATTAAATTGCTTAAAATATAATTTCTAAAAAATACAAGAAGCAATAAAAAATAGATATCATTAATTTAATATAATATTGTTTATATTACCGATCTATAATATTAACACAACCTAAATAAGAAGTATTATCACTTGAACTCTTAAAAAATTAATGTCATTAAATATTATTATTATTATTATTATTATGTATCATTAACTTAATGATATAACCTATAAGACATATAGAAAGACTTAATAAATACTATATCATTAATTTAATTATATATCACTAAAAAACAAAAATATCATTATCGCTAGTCTTAAAAAAGAATGTCATTATGAATCATTATCATTACATACTATTAACTTAATGATATATCAATTTTATAATTTATAAGACACAAAAATACTTAACAAATACTACATCATTAATTCAATTACAATATACTAATTCTAATTTATAAGTAAAATCGTAATTCAAATTTTTCGATTAAAAAAAATCTATCTTTTAGTTGAGGGAATTTTAAAATCATTATTTTGATACCAATTTGAATTTAAGCAACAAATACATTAATTTTACTGTTTTTTTAAAATATAATAATTTTATAATCTATTTAAAATCTTAAATATGTATATTATTATTATTTAAAAAATAAATTAAAACTAATAATATAATTATTAAGGTTATTAATACCTTTATGTATATGCAATACAAAATATAAAGAATATAATACATATTCTAATCTCACAAATAAAAAAGGTCGCATGTCTCTCGTCGAACCTTCAAGTTTTGCCGCCAATTTCATCCTCTCTCCCCTGCGCTCTTAGGGCGAGGGTTTGGCCTTTTGGTCTCTACTGTCTGGTGGTCTCACTCCCCGGAAACGCCATTTCCCTAATCCAATGAACTCAGCCATTAACCTCATCGGCGACGACGTCGACGACGATGTGAGTTCAACTCTTCACTTTCATCTCTTCTTTTTTCATTTCTCTAATTCTTTTTCTTTCTGAAAAGGCCGATTCTTTTATCCTTCGCTTTTAGGGCATTGATTGGGTTTCCGCTTGTGAAGAAATCGATGTTGTTTTCCAAAATGCCAATCTCCCCTCCACTTCTACTTCTTCTTCTTATTCTTCAGTGAAGCCTTCGAGTTTTGTTCCTCGCGGTGATAATATTGAGAGCGCGAAGAGGAATGGGGCGACCTCTAAGCAATCCACGCTCGACAAGTTCGTTGTGAAGGCCGTCCCGAGGCCTCTATCGCCGATTCCGGATGTTCCCGAACCAGTCGATGAGAATGTTCCCGGCGTCCAGATTGATCCTGAAGCTGCAAAAACTTGGATTTACCCAGGTTCAATTCACAGTCTTTCGTCAAGATTTGTTTTTAAATTTCAAATTTTTTCTCGAAATCAAGGGGCTCTTTGTTGCCAATCGCTTTGTCAGATTAATGATCGATCATTATTTCATGATTTTGCTCGTTGGTTACGACTTTATCCTTTTTTATGTGTGTATTTGGACTCTTCCGAACGAAATTTTGTGAATTTACTGATTAATGTTTCTATGTATTTTATTGACCTGAGCTCCAATGGATTCCTTGGGGTTAGTTTTAAAATTAAGCTCAATGATTTTTGATGTTAATCTTCTAGAAAAACTTCACTCTTTTTTTTTTTTTTTTTTTTTTT
>CAMOHE010047637.1:30716-49178 GCA_946598075.1 Artocarpus hirsutus
CCCCCCCCCCCCCCCCCCCCCCCCCCCCCCCCCCCCCGGGGTTTCATTTTTGTTTTTGGTTCCCTACGTGGTTGGCTCAACTTGCAAGCCAAAATACTTATTCTCTTGCTTGATGCAGTTAATGTTCCTCTGCGTGACTATCAATTCGCTATTACGAAGACAGCTCTATTTTCAAACACAATGGTGGCACTGCCAACAGGACTCGGAAAAACTCTTATTGCCGCAGTTGTCATGTATAACTACTTCAGATGGTTCCCAGACGGTAATATAGCTGCATATTTGATTTTGGTTTATCTGTCATCTAATTTCTCCATCTTCTTCGACACTGCTTTAGATTTTACTAATTTATTAGTTTATCCCTGTCGTTTTGGGAAATAAAATGAGAGGGAAAAAGAGATTCGTGCTGACTTTGGCTCTTGGAAATTTGGAATGGATTCGGTAGAGTTATAGGCTTTGTTGGATGAGAATAAGGGCTTGGAACTTGTTAAACTTAGCTTCAAATTGGAAAAAAGATACGTTATAATTTGCTCTATTTTGCAGCTACAATTATGTTAGTTATCCTTATCCAGGCCGCGCTGATCCTTGTTATAAGGTTTCTTTGATTTTGTTTTTAATTTGTTTGTGATGGTGATTGTATTCTTTCTTTGTTCAAGTTTGATAATTTAGATTTGCAAGAGTATATATTCTTTTGACTCCAGCCAGCCGGTCCAGCCCTATGGCTTTTCGAGTGTTTTACAGAAGCTTCTAAAACATTAACATTGGTCTTCCCACAACAGGAAAAATTGTTTTTGCTGCACCATCTCGACCGCTTGTCACGCAACAAATAGAAGCATGCCACAATATTGTGGGAATTCCACAAGTAAGGCCATCTTTTACTCATTAACATAGTAATTTGTTCACCTCTGGTTTTTGTGTGAATAAATCTTCAGCTAGACGCATTTACATATTTTGGCAAGATTCTGATAAAATGAATTGCAGGACTTGACAATTGATATGACTGGCCAGATAAATCCTACAAAAAGAGCCCGCTTTTGGAAATCTAAAAGAGTATTCTTCGTTACTCCTCAAGTGCTGGAAAAAGATATTCAAAGTGGTGAGTAAAGCGTGTTATACTAAAATCTTTTGTCCCTAATACTGATAGTGGAAAACGCATAAGTTACCTCTGCAAATGTCATGTAGGAAAAATAAGTGTTCATTACTATGTATGTAATGTCTGTATGACAGTTCTTGCCGTGTATTCATATTTTCTTGCATGTGTGGGGCTTCTAGCACCCCTGATACTTTGAAAAAAGGTCAATCGTCTCACAGTTATGCTGTGATAAAATTTTTTTACATGAATTATGAGATTCTTGGACATGGTTTTCATTTCCCCAATATTCGTGTTTGGCTTGAAGATCTTAACCTTAGCTTTTCTTCTATATAAATTACATTTTCTATACTTGGCAGTTTTATCTGATATTTTTCCAAGTTGCATTATGGTATTGGATTTGTTTAATGAAGTAAATTGTGCAGGAAGATGTTTGGCCAAGCACTTGGTCTGCTTGGTGATTGATGAAGCTCACCGAGCTCTTGGAAATTATGCTTCTTCTGGTGCTGTTCGTGAGGTATGTTGTTCCTTTCTTTCTGATCTCTCCTAACTGTTTTAGATAATTATTATTTGTCTTCTGCATGTCATTTGCGTATAAAACAACTGGGTTGATCAAATATAACCCTCAATTTGTAGTTGATGGCTATACCAGTGCAACTAAGAATCTTAGCTTTGACCGCAACTCCTGGATGTAAGTTACTAATATACACTTGATTTATACAAAGTTGCATTGTATAGCTTACACTGTTAGTTAATGCATAATTCAGCAAAGCAGCAAACCATCCAGAAAATTATTGATAACTTGCATGTATCCACACTTGAATATCGCAACGAAAGTGACAACGACGTCAGCAAATACGTTCACAACAGGAAGATAGAGCTGATTCAGGTACGTGTATAGTGCATGTCTCTCTTTGTAGTCTGTTGTTTAGGAAACGATGGTTTTTCACTTACTCATTTGGAATTTTACTAGGTTCCTATGGGACATGATGCTGTTGAGATAAATGAGAAGCTTTTGGGAGTAATACTCCCACATTTTCAGAAGCTTCGTAAAATGCAAGTTCTCCAAGACAGAGACTATAAGACTGTACGGTTCTATCTCTTTTACATTCCTGCATACCTGCTGAATTCTACTGTGCTGGATCTGTTGAACTCCACTCCTCTTGATAGAATTATTTCTTTTCTTTTTCCCGTTACAATTTTGGTGGCTGATGAATATATGCCTCTTCTGAATTCTGATGAGTTTATCTGGTTTATATGGTTATCAGACATTATACATTATATGGTTTTGTGTCTTTATATACATATTTTCGATGAAATTTTTCAATTTTTGATCAAGTTGCTGAGCTGACAGCTTTACCAATGGTCAGTTATGGTTTGTTGGGTTTTGTGAAAAACTTCAACAGTGTTCTGTTTGCCTAACTCTGAGAAATTTTTTAATTGTTTTGTTTTGCTCTTGTGATCCTTTTGGGTCGTACAACAGCTGAGCCCATGTGAAATACTTAATTCAAGGGAGAAATTTCGTCAAGCACCTCCTCAACATATTTCCGATATCGATCGTGGAGAGGCAGAAGGTTTATTTGGAATACTTCTTACCCTTTACCACATACGCAAGCTACTTTCAAGCCATGGAATAAGGCCAGCACATGAGATGCTTGAAGAAAAATTAAAACAAGGGTCTGTTCTATTGTGACTTGTTAATATTTCCAAACATGATCTGGTTATGACTTCTTAAAGCACACATTTTTTAATAAATTCTAATAGATTTTTATAGTTTTTGTTTTAAGCCAATATGGCTGCTGACTCTGCCATACATATCACGAAACCCTGAATGGCATGCTCCTGGTTGTTGGCCGTGACATGCTAGAATTGTTACAATTCTACAAAATTTCTATGGCTACTTGTCTTTACTTGCTAATGTTAAGAAGTTTTCAAGGCTGCCTTTTTAAAATTTTTGCGTTTAACTGTTTCAGGTATTTTGCAAGATATATGAGTAGAAATCAAGATCTTTTCAAAGCAAAGTTCATAATGGAGCAAAGCGTAGGGCACAAGGCTCCGAGTCCTAAATTATCCAAAATGTTAGAAGTATTGCTTGATCATTTCAGTATGTGGCACATCATCCATACTATTGATTTATGGCATACCATTTCAGTTAGCATCATTGCGAGCTTAGTTAAGTTGATCTCTTATAGATTTACTACTACTGTTCATGCGGGTGGTGTATAAAGTAAAATCTTAAATGCAATTTCTAATTTTGTTTTTGTCAGAAAATATATTCACTTTATGTCGTGGCTGCAGAAACAAAGGATCCAGAAAATTCAAGGGTTATTATTTTCTCAAATTTTAGGGGAAGCGTCAGGTAGAAAAACTATCTTTATGTGTGGTCAGAAAATGATTCTTTTTAGCATAAACAAGTTTTGTTTTATATTCTGCACTGAATTTATTTCTTCAAATTTGTAAATTCTTTTGTCCAATGATACGAATGTTCAGGGACATAATGGACTCCTTGGTCAAGATTGGGAGTTTTGTTAGAGCTACTGAATTTATTGGGCAAAGTTCAGGTGAGGACTCCTGTTATTGTGTTGTCAATTCAGTATGTTTTGAGATAAAATATAATATTTATTCTGTACGTTGGTTTTGGCAGTGGGCCTGCCGCTGCTTTTGGTGGTGGGGGTTAAAAAATTACAGTTATCGTTTAATTTATGGCCTTTGTGGTTCGCAGGTTCGAATAGAAAGTTTAAATAGAAATTCAAATTTTTGTAAGAAAAAAACTTTAGCAAAAATGTTTGAATTGTGGTTTAAATTGTTTGTAGGAAAAAGGTATAAAGTTTTGAATCTTAGATGCATTTATTTTAAGATGTCAACAAAGAGAAAATGGATTCCATACCAAGACATTTTTTTTCTGTCAATATTCATGAGTAAACTATGTTTACAACAGAAATACCATGACCATTCCGTCCCATATCACTTCCTTTTAAAGGAAAAGGAAAACAATAAACAACTACTTTGTCATGGCTTCTCTTTTCCTATCTCCCTAAAACAAAGCGCACCTGCCCTAATGAAAAGAACAACAAATTGTTTTAATACGTCTTCACTTTCACTACTTTCTTACATCCACTAGCATCAAAGTGGTCAGGAATACAACCATGTATGCTTTGTATCAGTCAAAATTATGTTGATCCAAGTTTCTTACAGGAAAAACATTAAAAGGCCAGTCACAAAAAGTACAACAGGCTGTTTTGGAGGTAACTACTCACTCTTTACCTCTTTTGCTCCCACCTTTCACCTGCTTACTCCAGTTACTTTGCAGAAATTTCGGGCAGGTGGATACAATGTCATTGTTGCCACATCCATTGGCGAAGAAGGCTTGGATATAATGGAAGTTGATCTTGTTATATGCTTTGATGCTAATGTTTCACCATTGAGAATGATTCAACGTATGGGAAGAACTGGACGGAAGCATGATGGTCGAGTTGATATCCTTTTTTTATCTGAGTACTTAGTTACAAGGTTGAATACGGTATAGATGAGTATGAACAATGAACATGCAATGAGTACACTGCTCTTGAATTTTTTTCCCCTTATTCGATCAAATTTTTGTTATCCTTGACAAGATTTACTGGTTCTAGCATGTGAAGGGCAAGAGTTGAAAGGTTACATGCGAAAACAAGCAAACAGCAAGACTGTTGGGAAACATATGCGAAATGGGGGAAGAACTAGCTTCCATTTCCATCCTAGTCCAAGAATGGTAAGAGATTCTTAGACAAGTTGCCTTCTTACTTCTTTTGGTATTATAATTGTCATGTGCACGTAGTAATGATGTCCCATAATATTTTAGGTTCCCCATATTTACAAACCTGAGGTCCAATATGTTGAGCTTTCAATTGAACAATTCATCCGTAGTGGAAAGAATCTGAAGGATGATGACCGAAAAATCACACCTCTGTTTAGACAGAAGCTAACTGATGCGGAGAGTAATTTAATTGCCAAGTATTTCCACCCACCCAGTGGTATTACGTGGAAACCATCTCTTATTGCCTTTCCCCACTTCCAGACATTTCCCTCAAGAGTTCATAAAGTAATGCATTCATATAAAACGGGACTACTGATTGATGCAATGCAACGATTGGAAGGACTATCATTTGGTGGTGACAGCAAAATTTCCATGATTGAGGTTAAATTTTCAGTTGATAAGCTCGAGGATTTTGTCTTATTTTACTCTGGTGCCTTTGCTTATGAAATTTATCTAACGGATTCAGGATGAAGTCGGCTTAGAGAAGGATCTGGGAACAGGCAATGTTGAAAAACACGTGAACAAAGAAGGTACTGCCATTTTACATAATTGCTAAGAAGGTTTCTGGAGAAGGAAAAAAAGTTGAAGATAGCCATTCCGAGAGTCTTCTTTCCTTGGATCAAGTAAATACTTAGTTTCAATGCATGGATGGGCTGAAATGATCTGGATTCATTTAATTCTTCTATTTATTGTTGCAGATTTGTCATTTGTTGATGACTTTTCAAACAAAAATTCAGAAAGCAAGTTATTGGGTTCTGAAGCATCACCATGTACTGAGACCTTAGAAACCAAGGAGAAGCCTAGTGTGTGTGCTTTCCCTCAACAAAGCCCCGAAGGGCATTCGTATCTCTTTGGTCCAGATTTTATTTCTGTTGATGCTTTTGGAAATGTTTCAATTCTATCTGTCCCTTCACTTATTTTCAAAGAAGTATCACATCCCAAGCATACACGTGGAAGCAGGACAATGTTTCTCAGTTTCTTTGATCAAGTTTCTTGCCATTTAAATAATGTTGAAGATGACAATGACTTACTTGTCCAAGCTGGAGCTTTAGAGGATCCAATTACTTCTCAAAGAAGATGCCCAAAGTGTGGAAGTCCTCAGTCCATTTGTGATTCTGATGCCTTGCAAGGGAAAGGAATCCATGGAATTGAAAATTATCCCCAGACTCCTATTAGGAAGGGAAGTTTAGAGGATGAAGATAGATGTTTTGAGACACCTGATGCCAAATCCAAGGCATCAACATTGCTGCCTGCTGAGTACAATAATGATCCCGGAGATATTGAGCTTAGTCCTCGGCTAACTAATATGATGAGAAGTGGTGTTGTTCCAGAGTCTCCGGTTGATAATAAAGGTTGGTGTTCCTGTCATGTGGCTGTACATTGACTCGTTCCATCCTGTATAATAATTGAATTACAAGGTCTTCATTCATTTTTAAGTATTTTAATTTTGTAGGATTACTGCCTGCTAAAGAGAGAGTGTCTTTTGTTGCTGACGCTGTCTCACCCGTCCAATTACATAGTGAACTGCCATTGAAGTCTTCAAGTTCAGAGGAAAAGGAAATAGTCAATATGGGAAGCAACGGCTGTGGAAGAAATGCCTCTGCTTCTCAGAACAGTGCAGTTCGAACTCCTCTTTGTAAGCACAACAGTGCCAGCATAAGAGGGAGTACTTCCACTTCCCCTATTGTTGGAAAATCTCAGAGCCCCTTTGTAGACCTCACAAACGATAGCTGCAGCAGAAATTGGTGTTTGAGTATGGGAGACAAGTCAGAAAGTGTGAAACCGAAGCGGAAGTTAAAAAGGTTGCGCAAGGTTGGAGCTGATGGAAAGTATGAGAATCTGCAGACAGGGAAACATAGTTCCTCTAACCCAAGAGCAGGTGGAAGAGGTATCCTGGGAACTATATTTCACACGTTTATATGTGTTCATTATGAAATTTTCATTTCTGTTTTGTTTTATAATTGTTCACTTTTTAAAAAATTTGAGGTCCAATGCTGATAGATTTTTCATTCATTTCTTGGTGAGAATCCTGACACTCCACGTGTCCAACCACCAACTTATATGAGCTACGTGCCCTTACATCTGTTGATACTTTCAGGTAGGAAGAAGCCTAATACGGATGTGGTTCGAGCCTTTATCGATGAGGAAGCTGAGTAAGCTACTCTCTAGATATCTTCAGTTTTTTGGACAATTTTATGAAGAACGTTGCTGCTGATTTTACTATTGTGGTTATTCGTATAGGGTATCCGGAGATTGTGATACGTCTGAGGATGAGGAAGATGACCAAAACAACAACTCACATGATAGTTTCATAGATGACGGGACATATCATACAATTGCAGCTACTCAGTCAGCAACTTGTGGGATTGATATGATGGCGATTTACAGGTCTTTAAGCTTCTCTTTGGTGTTTTCTGTCATGACAGTCCAATTAACATCTGCTTATTAACAAAAAGCAATGCTTTCTCTTTTTTGGTGGGCTTTTTAAACTCTTCAACATCAGTTTAGAATTCTAATCAATCATTTCTGACAGGCGTTCATTGCTCAGTCAATCGCCAATGCCGAGATTCCCAAGTGACTCTGACACTTCAACAACTCCTCATTCTAATGCCCCCGCTACTAGAACAAGCGAAATAGGAAGTAAGGCATCTTTCCGTTTACAGACCCCTTTGACAAATTCAACAAATCAGTTCAAGAACAGCAGGGATTCCAAGCCCTCCTTCCAAATTAATTACAAACCAGAAGCCATGCCTGGCACAACTACTGATGTTTCCTCAGAATGTGAAGGAGACAACGCCAGTAGAAAAAGAAAATTAAGCTGTTGCCCCTTGAGTTCTATGCCTGCTATCAACTTGGAGCAAGAGTTTCAGCTTGAGTGTGATATGGTTTGTGACGATGACGATGAATTCTTTAATAATATCGACTTTGACGCCTTTGAGGCACAGGCTACGTTGCTTCTCAAGCAAAAATCAGAGTCGTTGACAGCGCAGCAACAAGAGGTAATTATGCCACTACATCAGCCGAGTCCGAGTCTCGAGTTCCCTTCATTTGATCTTGGGATCGGATGATGTTTTTGAAGAGAAATGCACATAGCTTCTAAGCGGTGTCCCGTGAGTTTTTGGGAGTGAATTAGAGAGCAATTCAATATAGGCACAATTCAGAACAAAGGTTTGGAAGTCTTGTTTATCATTTTTCCCCCCTAAAGATCCATTTTCAAGTTGTTGGGAGCTTGGGGAAGGGCATCTTGGTTGATGACAGTAAATAGTTGTAATTTATATGGTAGTCGATGGTGTAAAGTACGATTCTTTTGATAAAAAGCTTGTAAATTACCTCACGGAAGAGAAGGTTAAAATGATATCCTCTTTTCAAGATGGCTCCTGCATTTCCCTTCGTAAATGTGCAGTTTTCATATCCTATCACCACAAGTCTGAAATAAGAATTTTTTTTCCCCTTCCCCTTTCCTTGCCAACCTTTATTTTAACACATCGACTATGTGAGAAATTGACTCTTTAAAGCAACTCTAGTCAAAATAGAGAGTTGCTGGCAACCTATCAAGGCACCATCAAGGCTCTCCGGACCCAGTGCCCAATACGGACAGCCGGGCTTCCTTTTTAACTTTTTTGGTACTTGGTTTATATGAGGCCAGAAAGAGCCGTCTTTTGAGTAATCACTTTTTGTGATTACTTATTTATTCATTTTTTCGCTCGCTGATTTAACTGCCACTTATTTGTTTTATTTTATTTTCTCCTGACCCTGATCCTTTTTCTACTTCCAGGCCCGCAATGTAATATTATTCTATAGACTGACCTTTCGTTTTTATTTCTTCCCTTTTTTCTTTTCCTTTTTTTAATGCCAAAGTGCTTAAGACTCGGCCCCCAGTAGAAATTTAGCATTTAGACAAAAACGCGGGTATGCAAAAAGGAATGAAAAATCCTACGATTTCTGTAAATACAAGACTGTCAGATAAAACCAAGTGATCCCTATTAAGAGCATAAAACTTGAACTAAACAGCAGAACCTGAAGGCTATAAAACTGCATCACTCCTCCCTACATCTCTCAAGGGTTAACGTTAAAAACTTCTGACATTTTTTACATGCGCAAGAAATGTTTAAATACATCAGCACCCAGCCACAAACCCGACAAAAAAAACCCTCTGAGACGAATCCTATCAATTCCTAACCACAACACACGCCCAAAGAAAAAGTTTCCTAGCCAGACATGAACGACATGGCTCGCCTGAAATCCAGAGATTTGAGGGCCGACTCTGGGAAATGATTGTTAGGAACCCACAATTCGCCTTCACGCGGCAAGAGTATTTGTGGTTGTCTGGTCTTCTCACCCTCACCAGCTTTTGTAGGTTCAACTTCTTTCTTTTTCTTCACAAATTCAAAGAACTCTGCGACTTGGCGAGCATACCTTCGCCCAAAGCCAAGTTGAAAAACAATTAGTAAACAATATGACATAATCAGAAAGTAACACGAACTAATTCACGAATGAACGGTCAACTTACTGCCTCTTTGCATCAATATCTTTACTGAAATCAATATTGGGCTCACAGTCAAGAACCAAAGCAGGTACCTGATCATTATAGCAAAAGAAAATAAGCCAAAATCTTTATGAGCTAGCTGAGTTTGAAAAGACGAGTGGACATATACCTTTTGAATACTTGAATGCATATGATCACCCTCTAAAAAGAATACACGGCCCCTGATATCAGGATGCAAAGAGCAGTCTGTACGTAAAGGTAGCTGATTGACAGATAAGACCCCATGATTGCCACTTTCATAAGGGAAAAGCCAGCTCTCATGCTTTTCATGCAAGTCGCGGAGATAGTCCAGTGACACACCACCTTCTTCTGCTCTCTTGCGCAGCTTCATTCTTTTCATGCAAGTATCGGGGCTTGCTCTAAGGTAGATGAAGCCATCAGGGATAAGACCAGGCAAGCATGAGACCACTGGATCAAACCAGGAGTCGTAGATGCTGATCTCCATCTCATTCATCCAATTTGCTTCGTGAACAGCTCGCACAAAGACCTTTGTTTTCAGTAACAATGAGATAAAAGTGAATCAGCATCGAACTTTTGAATCCAGTTTTACTTTCAGCAAAAACTGAACATAAAATGAGAGAACAGCTTTGCATGACTGTTGGAGTTGGACAGATACTATCAAATTATTTCTAGAAAGTTAGAAACTCAGTTGTTTATCTTGAAGGTGGAACAATAAAAGAGAGGAATGAGTTTTTATATAAAACTAAGAAAAAAAAATTTGCACAAACAAACAATATAACAAAAGATTGAAAGCCTTACCATTCTATCACTGAAGACACTCCTTTCCATCAACCTGAGAGGCTTGATACCACCAGATGACTCTCTCTCCTGCATAACCCTTGTAACAAAAACATAATTCTGGAAGGTATAGGCATACCTCTGGGGCTCAGCATAAAAAGCATCTAATATGTTAAAGTGGTCGGGTCCAACATCTTGCCACTTGTTGATAGGTTCAGGAACCACCTCAACAAGATCTTGTAGCTCGATTGTTTCATTGGCTATTCTCTGAAGGAAAGTTGTCTTTCCAACACTGATATTCCCCTCAACACAGAAAGTAATCCGCTTCTTCTGGGCTTGCATCGAATTAGAGTTTGAACCGTCCTCCTCCAAATCTTTATCAACACTCTCCTTGATGTAAGTGGTAATACTCTCAGCATGGTTTCTGTGGATGATTCCCACAGAACTCCGCAAAAACTCGACCATCTTCTGCCTAGATTTCCCAAAGAACTGCAACCAGAACAAAATTCCCCGTCATGATTAGTTTTTCAAAAGCATACACTAGTTACATCATAACCTTACTTATTACTATTTACTAGGAAAAAAACAAAACGAACAAAAATAAAAACAAGTCAAAAGTACCTAATTTCGGGGAATCCTAATGTACTAAAAATCTCAGTTGAATCTTATTCAAAAGAATGCAGACATCAGGAGTGTTATTTGAATATAGAGGAAAGCACAACACTTTTTTCTTTGTGTGAGACAAACAAAACCCACTAATGAGATACTCTTAAAGCAGAAGTTTATACCAATTTCTCAATCAATAAACAACACAATGTTTAAACCATAGAAGTATAAGTACAGGGTTCATCACATAAAACGAAAAGCTTCGAAGTTGAAGTTTTTATACCTTATCTTTATACAATTGCTTGAGCTCAGCAACCCCCGAAATACCATTCTCCACGAGCTTCCTCAGATTCCTGGGCCCCACACCTGGAATCGCCAACAAGTCCGGGTTTCCCACCAAAGCACCGCCATTTGAAGACCCTCCTCTCTGCCTCCTATTCAGCCTCGCCGCCGGCTTCTCCTCCTCCGAATCCACTTCACCCTCTCCACCATCACCATAACACTCCAAACCCTTCTCCGACGTCTTTGAACAGCCGTCCACGGCGGCGGAGGCAGAGAACGGGACGTCGGACAAGGCCCGCATCCACGCGGCCCTGGGCCCGGCACGGCCGTAACTCGCCACGGCCCACGCACGGGCGTGAGAGGCCCAACGGGCCTCGATTGAGCAGCGGCAAATGCAGCAGTTCCTGGAAGGCACGGACGAAAAGGCGGCGCCGCGCATCGTCTTGGTGGAGAACGCGCCGGCGAAAGCCGAGCCTCCCCCGCTGGTGGCGGGGAAAGAAGCCGTCGCTGGCATTATTTTCAGGGCGGAGATGGAAGAAGATAAAGAAGGAGAGAGAAAGAAAGGGCTTTTTAAGGTTAGAGAGAGAGAAGAAGGGTTTTTACCGAGAGTGCAGAGAATGGGTCCCGAGGAAGGGCTTATGCGCAACAGCTTCTGCATCACTTCCAAGCATTTCAAAAGAACTTCACTTTCACAGTCTTGGCTTCTGCAGACGCAGGAAAAAAAAAAAATATAGAGAGAGAAAGTAGAGAGAGAACGGGAAAGAGAGCGCGAAGACGAAAGACAATTATACGCGGTCGGAGAGAGAAAGAGAGAGAGAATGGACAGGGTTTTGATTTTAAATAAAAAAATTGGGAATTTGGTGTGTCAGTGTTTGGTTAAGGAGGAAGTGAGAAATTAGGGCTTTTGTTATTCTTATTAAAAACTGTGTTGTTCGTATAATAAGCCATTGATTACTACTGTCTTCAATGAGGAAGAGAGAGAAACAGAGAGAGAAAGAGAAGGCACCGATTTCGGGGATTAGGGTTTTAGCAGTGGCTTTTGGTCTTTTCGCCGTGGCAAATTGTACGTGCTAGGGTAAAGGCCCCAAAGCAAACGAAGGGCCGTTATCCCCCGCTTCTCCGTTTCACAGTAACGGTGATGCGTCGTACCGCATGATTAATCCTTTTTGACGCGTTATCATTTATGCGTTCAAATGTTTTCTAGGCCGTCGGATTTGTTTCGAAGCGCCAGCGGGTTTGGATAAATCGTACCTCTCAATGGACTGGGCTGAGAAGACTATAGGCCCAAAATATGGACCTATGGACAAGACATTTGGGCCGGAATGGAGCCCATTTCACACATGTGGTTGGATTGTAAGTCTCAGTTTCTTTTCGTAACCTCGAGGGTCAATTTGACAAATTCACTTATGAGGCATTGTTTTTCACTTTTACGCTTCTCAACAAGGGTCCGTTTGTTTTATGGATTACATTGAATCTTTGGACTTAGAATTATATATTGGACTTAGATGTGTATTTAGTTTGAATCTCAATTGAGATTTGAGAGCAAAAGGCCCCTTAAATTTAAAAGTTTAAAACATACCAATTTTAAAGAATATAAAGACATAATTGATCACAAGTTTTTTGTTAGAGTTAGCAAACATATATTATCGAAGGGTTTTATAACCTTTGTAGCTTGGAGAAATAGTATGAATCAAATGTAAAAAAAAAAAAAAAATGTGATAATGCACAATAATAGCAATAAACAAAAAAGTAGCATTCTATCTAATTTGCTCTGACCTAACAATTTTTTGATGTGAAGGACTCAGCGCAAGTCAAGGCTCCACTACACTCGTAGAATTAACTTGAGTTGATTAGGCTATATACATGTATCAAACAAAATTTTTCTTTACATAAAGTAAACGGAGACTAATAACAATTTGTTATCCCCTTGTATCTTCTCTTTGACACATTCACTTATGTGAGTAATAAATTACATGTTACTTCGTAAAAAAATAAATAAATGAACTACTAATTCATTTTGACGAACGGTAGAGATGAACATGATGTGGTATGTGGTATTTGGGGCAAAAAATTTGACCAAACCACAGGTGTAGTTTAAAAAGTTATTTAACCGCGGTTGAAAATGTTAAATGCACAACCTTGTGAACTGTACAAACAATATATGGAGTGGCACAGTGTGTTTTGCGGATGTTTTAGGACTTAACAAATTTATAGACTAAGCAAATAATTTAGCACATAATTTGTGTAAATAATTTACTCTCAATCTATAATCATAAAAAAATTAACTAGTGCAAGTGCATAATTTTTTTTGCCTCATAAGATCTTTGTTTTTAGTTGAAATTACTGTAGTATATGAGAGCTTTATAATATAGCTTATATCTTTTCAACTACAACATATAAGAGCTTTATATTATAACAATTTAAAATTTTGATTGAAATTGATAATACCAAACACCCTATACATTTGCTTTCCTATCATGTCTGTTAGAAAGTAGTACAAAGAACTCAGTAAAAGTTGAATCGTCTCCAAGTTTCTAATAACATTTTTTCCGCTACAACAAAAAAATTCGACAGTTGATTTGAAAGAGGAAAAAAAAAATGGAGATATACAACTTTTTCTCACCCCCTTTTTTCTTTCTAGTGTCCAGGGGTTTCCCTTTTTCTCTTTGGTGCATCGCCTGCAGGTTGGGCCAAAAACCTAGCCGCCACTTGGCTGGTTTTGGGTTCTGTGGACTAGAGTTGGTACTCAAGGTCTCATGGCGGCTCTCTGGTAGTGTCTTGCTTCCAAAACTACGACATTCCTGTGGTAGCTTTGATGAAACGAAGGGAGAAGCGCTACGCTCTGAGGTTTCTCTTTGAGAGTGTCGGTGTCTAATGGCGTTGCGTGTTTAGGGGCTTTTTGCCCTATCATCATCTAAAATCTGTGAAGGTGGCGGCTGGTGTGGGAGAGCGTGGTGTCAGCAGCGTTTTCGTCATTTGCCTCCGACAAGGGCTGAGTAATTAACAGGTGGTTGTTCCTAGGTGAGAGCTTTGCTCTAGTGGTGCAGCTCCAAGGCCTTAGGCGTGCTTTATATCGATGGAGGCAACGACTGCATCTGCTTCATGGTTTTATCGTCTCTGGTATCGATTCTCCTTCTTGCGGTTGCTTATTTCTTGTAGGTTTAATTTTCATCCCACATTTGGTGCTTTCTTAGAGCTTGTCTGTCGGTGGAGGAGCGAGAGCTAGTCCATTTCTTTTTTCTCTGCTTGTAGTTTTGGTTTTATTTTTCAATAATAGTTGTTTATTGGTTGTTTTTGCCTCCGGTTTTTCTTTGTTCTGAGGGATTTGTGTCTCATTTGTAATGACAGAATATGGTGTCCCCATCTTTTGGTTTATTGTTTGTATCCAATCTATAAAAGTTTATTTCTTTGCAATGTTGTTGTCTTCGGTATTGTAGGTGGTGACTTTTGTGTTGCAGTGTTGTGACCCTTAATCATTTGGTTTCTTTTTTTTTAGACTTTAAGTCTATTAGAAAGCATAATGTGAGCTCTTTTCTAGATTCGTCGAAGTATTACGCTTTTCAGACTTCTAACATACTCCTCTTGAGTCTCTATTAAGGGTTATGTCTTGTATTGTAGAGTCAATCATATTGATTATTGTTATGTTTTTCTTTTCCAAGAAAAAAAAAATCAAAGGAGAAACTTCATAATCAAACAAATCAATTATTGATAAGGTCATGTATATATACACACACACTACTTATGAATTTATCGGAAGATAAATAATTCATTTCAGCTGCAGAAATATGCGTTGCTTCGAATATTTTTTCTCCCAAGAGCTACTATACATGCATGCATTACTATTATCAGCTTGTTTAGTCAGGGAATATAAAGCTAAGGGCGTTTTTTATAATTAAACAAATTATATGTTCAGAAACATCAACCAATGATAAGATATAAAGCCCACCTAATTAAAAGTTTCTCTGGAAAAAAAAAAAATATATATATATATATTTGAATTTATTGTTTGAGAAGAATAAATACTACAATTATGTATGATGTATTTGAAATAAATTTTATATATAGAAAGCCCTAAATCTATTTGCAAGGAAAAGAATTGCAACAATTCGAGGACTGCTAGCCCCTACTAGTACCCTTAATTCCTTGGAAAACCTAGAGAGAGAAACTCAGTTGGCCTAATCACCAGACCTCAATGGTCATTGACTTAAGGCAAAGTGAGCTAAAAAAATATATGCGTGCCTTATCTCGGAGGTTTATCAAGCCGTGACATCTATGTGAACATATTTGACTTTCTAAAAGAAAAAATAAAGGGGGGTAAAAGAAGTTTGCTAGACAATTGGACAACGATCACAATTCATACATATTAACTAATGTCTAGTCATTGTTGAGAAAACTTTAATTAATAGAAGTGTCACATATTGTTGTCATTCTTTAATATAATTAAAGAATAGTGATGAGAATGGTTGGATAAAACTTGCTTGTGGATATCTTAACCTAGATAGTTTGAATTTGTTTCCTTATTAGAATCTATATATAAAAAATGTCTTTGAAATTCATGTTTCAATTTATCTCTGACCACTTTTTGAACAAAAAAAGGACAAAAATTATTTTAAAGAAAACACCTTGAACATGGTTTTTGAAAAATATATTAAAATCATTTTAAAATCATAAAAACCATAAACACAAAGCATTAAAAAAAAAAATTTATAGCCCAATTGGCTCCCTTTCACCTTGGCCTTCCACTTTGCTAGATTTCCTACCCTGTGACCCCCAAACCGGGCGTGCCAAGCCTAGATTCAACACCATGTGCTTCCACGCCTAAAGCATAACCCTAATCCCCAACTTCAGCTCTAGAGCTGCCGCTTCTCACACCTAGCCCTTGTGCTCTTTCCCTGCCTAAACTTTGTACCCTCACACTCACCATGTGTGACATCCTTGCTACCAACTTGACGTTGTGTTTAATTGTCGTTGATTTTGAAATCATTTCTTTTTGGCCTTATAGATTTGGTTCCATATAAAAAAAATGGTAACTTTTAGAATGAATTGAGTTTTTTGTTTGAAATTTTATTTTGTTAAAATTTCTAAAATATTATTTTATAATTTTCTAATAAAAAATAAGGAAAAAATATGGCTTAATTAAAGGTATGTTTGACTTTTTTGTTAGCTTTCTTGTTTAAAAAGTGCGCAATTAGGAAATGTAATTAAAACATATTTTTCATATTAAGGGTACTTTTTGTAAAAAAAAAAAAAGAAAATAAGAAAAAGTGAATCAAACCTCATAAATCACAATACTCTCTCCCCAGCAATATACCTAAGTAGCGTGCAGGACATTAAGTATAAAGTCACCTTAACATACTTTTCTTCTTGGCAAATTAAGATGTGAGAATTAGAGGCCATTTGGAATAGAATGGCGAATTATTAAAGAAATAAAACATTTTCATAGTAGTAGGACAAAGATGAAGCACTGTTTTTCTTTTTGTTTTCAAAAATATCCTTCAAGCATTTTCAAAATACCAAAAATATGCCTAATAAAATCCTTTTGATCAACCAGCACCCAGATCCTTTTGATCAAACTCTTCACTCCCTTTTCTCTCATTGCAAAACCACAACCAGCTCCCGCCGTTATGCAGGTCCAACACCACCCCACCATGTTGAGCCGCAATGATTTTTTTTTTTTTTTTTGGTTCTTTTTATCTTGTGATCGTTGATGGCGCGGCATTGTGGAGCAACACCTCCTAGCAGATCTCAAAGACAGTCGTTGCTCATAGATTGCAGCTTAGCCCATCTCGTTGATGCCACAGTATAATCGACGGCGATGACCATGTCACATTGTCAGTTGATTTATCTTCCTCACGGAGATCGTCATTATGTTCTTCATCGATAAGGGGCAACGTCAGACTAAGGTTATTGATGATAGCGTTGGCAGGTGGTGCGGAGAAGAGATGGAGAGATGAACACCAGAGAAAAGAAAGTGAGGCCTAGGTTTCTCAAAATTCCCTTTTTGATGTAAATAAATGGATGACTCAGAGTTTTTTTAAAAAAAAGTATGTATAAAAATGTGGACTAGAAAAATGGTATTGCACCTTTAAAAAAAAATTGATCTAATTAAGTCTTTAGAAAAAGTTGTTTTTAGCTTATTTTGTCCAAAATATTTTTGAATCCAATTGGATGGATCTATATTTATATAAGCTTTTGACTTTTATAAATTTTTTAGGACAAACCAACTTATTGGTGCTTATTGGGAAAAAAACTTATGAAGATCTTTTATGTTACATTTTGGGTTTATTTCATGCATGGTCCCTGGGACTTACTTTCAGTCTTATTTTAATCTCAAACATTTAAAAGTCTCATTTTGGTCCTCTAATCTTTTACTTTGTTTAGTTTTGATTTTTTTGTTAGTCATGTGTTAAATATTTAAGAAAATATTCTTAAAATATCCCGCTTGGTCCTTAATCTTTTAGTTGTTTTATTTGTAGTCCATAATCTATTGCTTTGTTTCACTTTGATATTTCTATAGCAAGGTATTATTAGGGATCAAAACTAAAAATAAAAACTAAAATGAGAAACTAAATACAAAAATTTTAATTCATGTTACTAAGATAAAAAAAAACAATTTATCATATCATTATTTAGATGAGCTTTAATTTAGAAAAAAAGCGTAAAGTTGAATATTTAATGTAGGTATATTATATTGGCAAAAGTATATTATATATACAAAAGTATATATAATAACTATAATATTTAGAATTATGATTATCTAGCACAGTATGTAAATATACAATTATATATGTATGTATGTATATATCATACTACATAACGTTATTTAAAATGTGTGATTACCTAATACATATATACTGGCATTAAAAATTCTTTAAGTTTTTCTAAATTAAAATTCACGTAACTAGCAAGCTCATGAAATTGTTTTTTGATAACATGTATCAAAAGAACATTTAGTTTTTCACTTTAGATTTTTTAAATTTTACACCCTAACAACTCTTAGTTATAAAAGAAGGACCAAAAGTGAAATAAAATATTAGATTACGAACTAAAATGAAACATTTTAAAAGTTATCTGTTAAATATTTAACGCTTAACTAATAGAGGGACTGAAATTGAAATAAAGTAACAATTTAAAAATTAAAATAGAACTTTTAAACGTTAGGGCAAAAATAAAGGTAAACCACAGGGAACAATTTTGAAATTAACTCTTTCATTTTTAACCTTTTACTTATAAATAATAAATTAAAAATTCCATATATATTTGTAACGCCCTTAAGTGGAGGTTAACAGTTTTTATTAAATAAAATAAAGATTAGAAAATAAATACAAATCGTCAAAGTAATTTACCCGGGACTTAAATAAAAACTCTTAAATTAAAATAAAGACATAAACAAATAAATAAACCACAGTT